>AYJT01080412.1:0-12885 GCA_001278415.1 Ocimum tenuiflorum | reverse complement strand
TTTTTGGAGAATAGAAAAGTGTATTCCAAAATTTTGGAAGTTGTTCGCTCCAAATACATTTAGAATTCAGTTTAACTTTTTTCTTTCTTAATTAAAAAAATATAAATAAATAATTTTTCGTAATTTTTTCAAGATACATTATTGTTATGGACTACAAAACAAACAAACAAACGGAGACTTAAGATACGTAGGAAGTAATAATACAAAACATGGTGAAGTTGATTTAATTTCATGAGTTTTGTATAGTATTGGGCCTTTGAACTTTCGGAATCCTTTAAATATACTTTTTGAAATTTGGTGAGTAACTTTGATTAGTTGGGAATACCCTCCCCAAGGTTGGGTGAAGGTTAATATGGACGGAAGTGCAGCAGGAATGACAAGTACAGGTGGTGTTATACATAGGAAGTTCTAACAGTGGAACAAGAATTTCATTTTGAATACTGGCTTTTGTACCATTGTTGAACCTTTGTCGTGGGGCCTTTTCACCGTCTTCAACAAGTGTAGGACATGAGCTTTTGTTGTGTTTATCTCGAGGTAGACATTACAAAAAATTCACGGATGAGCTACGAAAAATTTTGTCGCTAAAAACGTTTAGCAACACATTAGCGTCAGAAAAAAAGATAAATAAATAAAAAGGACTGAAATCATGTGGAGATAAAACATATTTATTGAAAAGCTAATCTGGTGGCACATTATCTGGCTTCACGGAAGGCAATTATACCATGTGGAATCCAAAACGTGGAGGATCCACATCCAAAGGTACAATCTTGACTTAACTATTATGCTTCAGGAACATTCAGATTTTGCTCGGTGTTAGTTAGTTCAGGCTCAACCTCTTTTCTGTTAATAAAAAAGAAGAAGAAATCAATACATGATTGTAAAAGTAATAACAGGTCTTGGATCAATTTGAGCTTAGACTTTTATATATGCAAGCATCATTATTCTTTTCTTTAATTAAATTGCAATATTATCAAATATCACATCAAATATTTCAATGTAATCCAAACTTATGATCTATTGCACATATGTCTTAACCACTCAATCTTGAATTGATATTAATTTCAGATATTATTCCATTAATAAATTCTTATGTAGTATGGTAAATAGTATTAACCACACTCGTAGATAACTGGGAAATAATCACTCATATGTGAATGTGATGACAATATCATCGGTCGAATGTATAAAATAATTAATTTCTTTGTATATCATGATTGTGATTATTAGCGTAACCATCAACAAATCACCACCAGACATTATAGTCTATGAATGTTTGTGATTCGAATGGTACTTTAGGGTTGGTGAGGGTTCACATCAGATTATTTGAATTTCGGGATCTTATAAATTATAAGTCAGAATCGTACCGACAAAACTTGACTAACGAACACGAGTTCAAGAAAAATATTATAGATCATCAAGGAAACATACATTTCTACCTTTTTAAGAACCTTCTCTGACTCTCTATAATGAAAAAAAATAATAATAATAATTGTTTCTTTTTCTAATCATATTATAATTTAGAGAAAACTCACTTGAGATTGCTTCATTATGCTTATCAAATAGACTAAATATACTTTTTATGTGATAAAAAAATTTATTTACTTGAACTCAATCTTGTAAGTCAAAAATAGATATAAACAATATAAAAGATTTAGAGTACTGCAACTCGGCTACTGATCATCCTCCATATAATTACCAAACAAATGGAAACATAATTTTACAGCTCTTTGTCATATGATTAATATCAAAATTCAAACAGACTAAATTGAATTAATAATACATTTTATTGTATTTTGTTGTACTAAGTGAATGTGTTTAATCCAACATAAATAGTTGAAATGATACAATTTACAAATCACCTTGTGTTACATGAATGTGTTTAATCCAACAGAAATATCCACTCACATGTGGCATTTCATTTGTAACACAAGGTGATTTGTAATTTTCAGTTTGTACACTATCTTCATCAACTATGATTAAAGTTCAAATTCGGGATTCTTTTGCATAAATCCAACATAAATAGTTGAAATGAGTTGCTGTATAAATTATCGTACTTTGAGATGGATGAAGTTTTTTCTAATAATCAAAATAATCCCGGAAATAGATGTAGCACTATTTGTGATAGAGGAGTTCTGCGGTAAAGATAGGCCTATATTTTGCTTCTATAGTTTGACATGTTTTAATGAAATGAGATATGATGAGATCGAAAATCATGAAATATCACACACTTGTTTTAAACATGGAACGTACATATAGTCACCAAATTCAGAAGTAAAAACTTCCAAGATTTCAGTTGAAACAATGGAAAGAATCAAAAACCTAACCACACAAGCATCTATTTATTCAATCACCAAGATTGGAATCTAATCAATTCCTACTTCCACTCTATCTATAAGCAAGCTGGGATAGAAACATTAGGAATGCTGATAAAAACAATGGCGTAAGGAGCTACTGTTATCAGCTCCGACGAATTCACTCTAACCGGTTCCAACAAAGGTATCCTCCCCGACGAATCAACGGCCAGCACTTTCCCATTCAGCAAAACTGTACGGCTCTGTATGTTACCACTCAATGGAGTCAAATGATACTCTTCTCTCACTCCTTCAGACACTTGTTTGCGATGACGAAGCACATTCCTCATCGATGGACGGTTATGATGCCTGTGTTTATGGTGGTACATCAACGTCCCCTTGTAGTCGATTTTCACCCGAACAGTTGTGCTCCCATCTATGTTTATTAGTAGCAGAGTGATGCCTTGCTGCAAACAACACGTTTGAGGTCAGGTTGGATTATATTAGTCCTTTTCTTGCTGTTTCATTTTGTTGCATTGCACTTACAGAGTGCTTTGCACAATGTGCGTAGGCGCGGATTGTCTTGTTCCCGTTGAATGTGGTTGATAAAACACGTCTCCCCATCAACCGGTGCCATAGAAGAGCACTGCAGGTTGGTCAATGGATGATACGCATCAATCAAAGAAAAGAGATGTGTTTTACTTGAATTAGGATTATAATTTCGAATGGTTCTGGTTGAATTAGTAATTAGTGATTCAGATTTCCTTATTGAGTCAAAAGTAAGATTTTTCGGTCTTATTGTAAATTTAGATATATATTTATTTCCTTTATTGAGTCAGTTAGTTGCTTAATTTAGTCATTTTCTTATTGAGCCAGTTATTTCCTTCGTCGAGTCATATTTTTGTCCTATTTATAGGAGTCAATAGTCTCAGTATGAAGCAAAAATTGTGTTAGAACGACTAAATAATTTAGACGGACCCAAATCCAACTAAATAGGTAGGGTTGGGTCAAATGAATAGGTTGCCCTGTCTAAATTATTTAGGTGGTCTAATAGAAGACCTCCTCTAGTATGAATTATGTTGGAGAATTATAAATTTATAATTGATGAACAGATGAATATTGTCGGTAATGGTCAGCATCTTTTCAGTTTATAATTAAAGTTATTCTATTTGCAATCAATCTTCAATTGTGCAGGTATCAACGGTATCAGTCAGAAAGAACGCGATAGTAAACAGTATATAGTCAAGATTCAGCTTACCTATAGTAGTCTGGATTCGGAGTGAACGTAGTAGTATCAAGAAGGCCATAGTTGCCCCCAATTAAAGACTGCCTGCAGTATGTCTTCGTGTCGTAATTTGAGGATTGGCCTAATTGATCAAGGTACCTGTTAACCCATCTCAGTTAGCTACAACCAGCAAAGAAAATAACCAGATTAGTTTCTGCATTTTGCAAATGGCATTTACCAGAAACTGAACACAAAAGCATTTGTAACTCCATTGCGGCCGCTGTTATAAGCTCCTCCAGCCTCACCAACCCACGCGGTTGCTGAGTTTGGCGAAGTTCTAACAACGTTGTGGAGATTCCTGAACACGTCGCCTCCATTATCGAGAACTGATGGAGTCAGTATCTTATCTATAAGGTGCTCATCACTTCCTGCACAAAAAACAATACCCAATTAATCTGTTCATGTTTGGTCTCAGAGATTTTTCTGAATTGTAGAATAATATATACCTGGGCCAAGATTGTAAATATGATGTGTGATCACATCCAATGATCCTACTGTTTTAGCAAGAAATTGCTGGAACCAACCAGAGTCGAAGAAGCCTCCAGGGGCGAGGATCTGCGGTTTCGTTTCAATCCCCTTGTAGATATTTTCGACTAAGTTGTGTAGAACGATTGTGTCTGAGGCGTACTGATCTGCAGCGATTCCTACACCTACTCCACTCCCACTCAGTTCATTTCCTGCAGGGAAAAAACATATAAACCGATCAACTGAATTGTAATGACACATTTCCATAAGCTGAATTGATTCTCACCGAGCTCCCAAGCATAAATTGAGTAGCCCTTTTTGACAGTATATTGAATTAATGATGCAGCATTGCTGGAATCCCAAGGGCCTACAGCAGTAGTAGATTGTATGGATTTCCCACGAAGAGCATTCAATCCAAAAATACTGAGAGCCCTGAATCAAAACTCATGAAACATGATGATAAGTTTGAATATCGGCCTTAACTCTCATCTATATGTATTTGTTGTGCAAAATTGGTTGTTACCCTGATTGAGTGAAGAAAGAATTAAGCTCATCCCATCTAGACAATGGCAAGCATCCCTCAGTAAAACCAAACATAATGGAGGAGTTCTTGGCAAATGGAGTGCATGGTTTTGAATCATTTTCTGTTTGGTAGATGACCTTGTCTTGCAAGGTGCCGCCCAGTCTGATCTTTAACGGTGAAAAAGCTACATGATTATAGGGTAAAACAGTTTCATTAAACATAAAAAAGAAACTTTCTTAATGGAGAAGCATTTAAAAGCATCTATACCTTTAACAGCATTCAAAAGGACAACATTCTTAAGATCCTGCATATGAAAGAAATTTCATCAAGGCACATTTCTTCATAGTTCATAAACGCAACATTATATCTAGCAACAAATATAGCAACAAAAATAACAAAATGAAGCGCAACATCAAGTTCAAAATGTGAATTAAAACATATAAAACCATGAAATCTAGTCCAACCGGGCTTTGGTTATAAAAGCTTGGATCCATTTCTTGATTCAATGATAACATGTATGGAATCCCTTTATTATCATCTCAAATGGTCAAAAACAGACCTAGATTTCTTCCAGACACCACGTCCCAACTCCAAAACACCAAGCCAACAATATGAAACAAATTTCATTAAGGCACATTTCTTCATAGTTCAAAACACAGCATTGTGTTAGGCAATTGAGAAAATCACTACCAATAAAAATAACAAAATGAAGCGCAACATCAAGTTCTAAATGTGAATTAAAACAAACAAAACCGTGAAACTTACTCAAACAAACCGGGCTTTGGTTATTAAAACTTGGATCCAGTTTCTTGATTCAGTTATAATATGCATAGAAGCCCTTAACTATCATTTCAAAAACCTCAAGAACAGAACTAGATTTCTTCCAAACACCACATCTCAACTCCAAAACTCCAAGCCAACAATATGCACAAGATTGGACACACACAAACAATACAGTATACAAACATCAGCGAAACAGAAGAGAGAAAGACCAAGTTGAGAAGAGAAGCATGGCCCCAGCTACAAGTCCCATAATCACACTTCTCAGGTGGCCACCAATCCAATGTTGCACAAATGAAATCGTCATCTGTTCTTGCTATGGCCATCTTCCCATCAATAAAAACAGTTCCCTCCACACTAACATTAGCCTCCACACAGCTCAAACGCAACACTACCACCAACAACAGCCACCACCCCATTTGCAAAGCAACATAACCCATGTTTCAGCACCCCAAATAGATTCAAGAAGATCTTTTAACAACTCCCAGTCCTCATTACAGCTATAGAAAGATCACAAATTCACAACTTTTTTAATCGAGCAAGAAAATGTTTTGCCCATTAAGGACTAGAAGGAGATATACATATAGAATTAACAGGAGTAGAAAAGAAAGGTCAGATTGTAGACCCTACCCCGATAAACTAATACAAATGAAGATTAACAAAGATACTGAGACATTTACGGAGGCGAGAACAGCTTGAATTTAGCTAATAATAGTGCAGATAAATTTTGGTGGTGGTTTCCTTTATTGCGTGGGAAGCTATTCTAGAAAATGTGCGTATTAATCTAAAACTTGGTTGAAGTGGGCCCAGTTAAAAATGTGCTTTGCTTCACAAAGTGGCGAAGATTTGCAGAAGACAGGAGGGAAAGGTGTAGGTATATGATATATTTTTGTGGAATGTGATAAACAGCCGAATTAAAGAAAGGTTTACACCTCAAATTTTTTATTATTTTTATTAAATATTTATTTTCAATTTTAATTTCATGCTTTAACTTAGTGTTATATACATTCATCATTAATGTGCATTTATTAGTTCCAAATGAAAGTATATATAATTTTTTAATTATTGACTATGAAAAAATAATTATATTGTAATTATGTTTTAAAAATAATTTTATATATATTTGCATCTAACAAATTTACATTAAATTGAAGTATAAAATTGGAATTGAAAAAGAATAAAAAATAATAAAAATTTTAAATATAACACGAGGGTAACATAAAGATGTAATAAAAAATTTTACCGATTAAAGAATGGAAATAAAGGTTGTAGCTTTAACAATACATTTATTTGCTGAGCCAGCTTGGATTATACAAAAGGACTGAATTTTGACAAATATTTCACAATAGGCCAATAGCTCCGTGGACGAATATTTCCTTTGTTGAATTAAAGGTAATTACTTTTGTCATGACTCACGTGACGCTTTGTCCCTGATTAGATATTAATTAATTAATCTGAGCTGTGAAAAATATTTTGCAAAGTTTTACTTTTTAATTGTTCATTATCATTTGTAGGCGACCGGCTTTTATATTAGCTCACATTTATTTTTACTATTTTTATGCAGAGATAGATTCACATTTATTTTTACTATTGTCAATTATGAACGTTAAAATTTTTGCATGGAAAATAAGATAACATAATTTAACGCGCAAAACTTTCTAATATCCCATGAAATTTGCAGTCACAGAAATCTAAAGGTCGATGCTACATCAAACATTATTAGTTGATGCCACAAAATGATTCAAAAACTTGTGTTAGACCATCTAAATAATTTTAGCAGATTTAAATAGTTCATTTCCACCAATCCAAACCCACACTAGCTCGTTTTGAATCCTAAATTCAAATTCATACTCACATTGAATTTTAAACTCAAACTCGTCTAAATAATTTAAACAGTCTAATGAGAGACCTCCTCAATTTTTGATTTTGTGGAGAATTGAGCTTTAGTGGATGAAGTGTAAAAATCTCATTTTGGAAGGTAAATATACCGAACATAATTAGTTGAATCTTAATTGAGAAAAAAATGTCTCTTGTTAGATCGTTTAAATAATTTGGACGAATCAACCTATTTATTTATGTTTGATTCATGAAATAAATTATTTAGACCCGTTTATATCATTTGGACGGTCTAAGACAAAATTTGTCTCGGATAAAATGTACCATCTTAATTAATTTCATATTTACACCAACTCATCTAAAGAACCTTTCACATGTTGGGTAACTGAAAACAGACATGATGTGTAACCATGTGACATGTCCAATTATTAGCTTTTGCAGCTCTATGTGACATTGATATTAGTATTTACTTTGAGGTTCCGGTATTTTTATTGCTATATTTTTATTAAGAGCATTGAAAACAGCATATGTATTTAAAGTGATATCATAATTATTACTCAATTCATTCTAATTATATGATCCAAATTACTATTTTGATGTGTCCCAATTATATTTTTCCCATTTTTATATGATTTTTATTATTTTAATAATATTTTACAAAAACATTCTTGAATAATTCTAGAATTAAAAAAAGTAATAAATAGTAAAAATGCTGAAATTATAAAAAAATTATGAGTTAATGCTTTGAAAATATATAATTTTTTTTTTTTTACCAATGAATAACTCTCGTTATATGAGGGAAATGTTAGAAGTTTATCTCTGAGACTGGATCACATGACAGGGAGGAAGGGAGTACATTATACACAAAATCTAATTTAGTTAACATAGCACATCCACGTGCATTTTATCGTGACAAATATCTTATCATTTCAACTAATTTAAAAGGAAAGTTGTGATATTTTTTTAAAATTTAAATACAATATTAAATAAACTTACACGGATATCCCTAAATACACTCGAATCCATGACATTTCATGGAAATGTGCTTACCACTACTCCCCGAGGTGATAGACATAGTAGTGATATTTTTCAATGTGAGTTTTAGTATTTATGGCGACATTTTGGTATGTTATTTGAGAATTTTCGTGAGTAGATGTAATAATTTCTAGTATATATGTTACACAGCTTCCGTTGCATTTAATATATGCGTATCTTGTATATTTTATGTTTCCCCTACATCCAATAGGAGAGTTATTAGGATTGTTGGTATAGAAATAGATACATATCATGCATGTTAAATTTGTACTGTCTTCAACACAATTATTAATACGTGCCCACTCATAAAGGCAGCACCAGTTTCATTATTCCCTCTATGACATATCCATTTATAGTTCTTGTTTATTTGTCTTATGAATTATAGGGAGATATAAATTTAATTTTGTAGCTAGCGCAAGTCTTTACTCAAATTTTTTATAATTTAATCATCATATTTTTTTTACAGAATTTAATCATTATATTTTAATACTCAGGCCAGTAGCGAAATGCTTAGAAACCTAATTTTCAAATTTATGTTAGACAATACGCTGCAAAGGGCCAAAAATAAAAAATAAAAAATTATTCATTAATGAGTTTTGCTATATTGAGTTTCTTGATAAACATATCGAAATAATGTATAAACACGTATGACTAAAGTTTCAGACAGGTCGATAATTCCGGTGGACGTTTGATTACGCTCCATTACTATAGTATTAACTCTTACGCACCATCACATCATTCCTCTTTTATTCCTATCTCCATCAATCAATCGACCTAAAAAACAATTAATATCTGAAATTACTTAATAATTTCACAACCAATAAAATGACGTTTGAAACTCGATTTTTCCTTCTCAAAATTAGAATATTTTTACCTTAAATAGAATGTTTTTTTAAAGCTAAATGCTCAAAAGTCGATGAAATTTGAAATTGAAATCGAATTTGAAACTCATTTAACACCAGGTAAAATAATACATTTGCATGTCAAAGATGACGGTTGTGAAAGAGATAAATTGATCAGCAAACACTTCACAATTAAGTGATGAATTACTCTTTTAAGTTGTGAACATAGAGAGTTAAGAAAATAAGGAAAATAGAATGACAGGTGAAGAGGGGCACCTTATTTTGGGCAGCGCCATTTGGCACATAAGGAGACCATTGATCATTTAGGTTGAGCTCACACTTTGAAAGGAATCAATCCGATCAATTTTTCTTTTTTTTTTTTCAGATTGATCCGATAAATATTAGATCAATATAAGATGGTGTTTACCGTCGAAACTAACCGATTGTCCTAAAGCGTTTATATTTTCTAGAGATTGGCCGCTCAGTTTTGTTAAAGATGATAAGACGCGAGGTTTTCATTTTTATTACAGCAATTAGACTCCGTTTGTTACATTTTTTCCAAAAAAATTAACTTAAAAAATTGTTTGATTGAATTATTCTTTTTGTTAAAAGAGAAATTTTGAATGTGTTTTTGAAGGGAATTTCTTTTTAAAAACACACGCCTTTATGCTCACGCTCATCAGAAACATCTTCACAAAACAACCATCACTGATTTCGATAACTACATTTGAAGCTCGTGTCCCTTTCATGATATTAGCCAAAGTCTAATTTGTACCAACTTAAAGTCAGATCATTATCGCCAAACAAAGATAAAAACACTGACAGATTGAAGATGGAAAGTTAAGACTAGTCCTACGTACATAAGGCTGATTTGATTCTCGATAGTAATGTAAAGCGACTTGATATATTTGAAACCAATTGCAAACATCATGTAGAGAGAGGAATGGTTGCTTCAATCACCTCCAACTTGCCTTTTCCAGGAATCCTCGACAATCAATTCATCCACTCCCCAATCTTCGTAGCTGTATTTTGACCAGTACCATTACACGGTCAATAACACAGAGGGGGGAGGAATAAGTAGAAGATGCAATTCTTACCTTCCATCTGGGAGATACCGGCGAATTGTGAAAGGTATTTTTCGCTCCCGCAGCTCCTTCATTGCAATCTGAAATGGAGGATAAGACAGATGAACAGCGCATTGCAAGAATATGTATTCTCAATGTGTCTTATTTGACAAATAAATATATGCAACAGGGAGAGAGCGTCCAGTTCGTTAGTTTATACACATTATGGGGAAAGAAGGTAATAAGTGATCGAATTTTAAATCTGGGTTAACAGAGCAATGTGACGCTCTCAAAATGTCACACCATGCCTCCAGTAGAAAATGCAACAAAATAAAAGGGACTGTGCAGTTCGAGACTTTGAGGTTTTGTATGTGTCTACACTATAGAATGGAGACAGTATGTGTCTACACTGGTTCCAGATTGGTTGCACAAAGTTAAATATGTGTTTGAAACCTGTTGCCTACAGCATCTCGAAAGAAATAGTAATTTTGCTTGCTCCACAAATTAACCAGTCCCAAATTATTTGATAGCAAATACAGAGGAAACTGAAATAGTAATGTATTCAAGCAAATCGTGGACTTGATTTGAGATGGTACACAAAACCACAAAACTTAGATTCCCTAATTGAAAGAACAATTACACTAAGAGCAAGAGAGTGTTCTTCACTTTCCAAAGACAAAAAACGTTGAAAGAAAAAGCATGTCAAGGTCAATAAATGTAATCATGTTCACATTCTTAAAGTCAAAATCTTCACATACTTGTATACACATACTTCATGTATAAATATTATATATGTTTCTATGATCAAAGTACCTGGCTAACTGGTGTTAATGGTAATAATAAGAGTGTTTCAGATGATTAGCATGCATGATCAAGACAAGATTAGGTATTGAAACTAAGGCACTTGACAATTTAATGTAAATATGAACCATTAAATTTTCTTTAACTTATTTTACCTCTAGGTACACTACCATAATAAGGTTCAATCCTAGCACTCAAATACTCTTCAATTTATTTTCTCCTCAAAGCTACCCATGTATTTTCTCCAACGTTACTACAATATTGTACAAATCCAAGGGAGATCAAAGTAATTGTCCCATTTAAAATGGAGACTCATGCTTTACCAAGCTCGGAAATTTCGATTACACTCACAAATCAATTTAAAGATCAATATAGAGTAAATATCATAAAATTTTGAAAAATATATAAAACTCAATCACCAATAACGATAAAAAATTTGGAGTGATAAACTTGGCAAGCACGCATCGTGACTGCCAAGGAGAATCTCGATAAATTAAAAAAATGTCTCATTCACAATGGTATTCAAAGTTTATTTTACCTCCAGTGGATCCGTTTCACCCTCCAACTCCACCATCACCGGCGCATTCATACTGGCGAATCACAAACCCAAAGTTATAGATGAAAAACTACACCATTATCGCAAAAGCACGATAGAACGCTAAAAATCCTAACCTTATCTGCAGCGCACGCGTGCCCAGTATTCTCGCCCGCTCATACTTCGTCATATACTTGGACGTTTTCCGAGGGCGTTCGACCGCCTCTTGCTCCTGCTTATCGTCGCCCTCTCCTTCAATAGCGTCGGCGAAATCGTCGTTATTGTTTTCTTCCTCAATCTCTGCCCCTTCCTGTCAATTGAAAAACAAAATCAACTACGGCTGTCAAATGAACTTTAGAAAAAAAATCATTTGTTTCATATGGAAGGAAGATTGAAAACAAAGACTCACGTCAATTTCCGGCTCCGGCGGCTCATCCTCGTACCTATTTAGATAACACAACAACAAGGGTTTCTGTTATTTCCAAAGACAAACCCTAGTTTTTGGCGAGAAAAGAGTGTGTAATTCTGATTGTGGCGAGTAGAAGACTAAAAAGTGGTAAAATTGGAGAATTTCACTAACCCTCCGTCCATTTCATAGTCCTCGTCTGCCATGGCGCGCTAGGTTTTCTCCGCAGTTCTCTCTCTAAGCTTTATTCTGGATTGTCGCTGCAATTTCGGCTGTTTCGAGCATATTTATATGGAGAAGACAAAAGTTGGTGGCCCTAATCATAAGCCCACTGTATTTGTAATACATTGGGCTGAGCCCATATATTTGGGCGGGATTGCTATACTCGGATTGCCTTGGGCCCTTAGCTCGAACGTCGAAAGTAGAAACTGGATTACAACACTCGCAAACATTGACACACATGTATTTTAGTGTAGGAAATGGATAAAAAACACGCAACAGTGTTGGGATCCTATAATATTAAGTTTCATGAATGAATTCACCCATTGATTAAGATAAATATATGAGCAGGAAAAATTCAAGTAATAATATAAAATATATTTTATCTATATAATTAGGGTGGAGAATGGAGATCGCGTCAACGTGTATTTGTTTATTGTGTGAGCACGTATAATATATATTAAATAAGTACAACTTTTAAACTAAACAACCACAATTCATATTGATGTACTCTACTCATATTGATGTTTAATTGTATTCTAAATTATGTATTTTTTTTAAAAAATAATACAAATTATTCGAAATTTAATATAAATGTACAAATTATTAAAAATTATTTATATATAGGATGGATTAATTTTTTCGGCACCGAAAAAATTGAGCCAACGTGTTGCATTCTGAATTTATAGCGTGATTAAAGGAAATTAATCTTGAACCTTTTCAAATACGGCGTGTTAACTCAGTTTTTCGATGGCGAAAATTGGAGATCATCTCATATTTGAATAATTTTTTATAGTTTGTAC
>AYJT01080404.1:0-10054 GCA_001278415.1 Ocimum tenuiflorum | reverse complement strand
AGGAAATGATTAGAACAACATCTTACCTGTGCTTCAACGTGGTACAGCTAGCAAATGCAGGAGAAGAGCATCTGTTTTTCCTGGACTCTGATCGGCAACGTGAATTCGTCTTATATTCAAGCTTCCATTACTCCATAAAATTAATATTTTGGATCGAATTTGACTGCCTAAAAATAGTTAGTATAATAGTATTCTGATTGCTTTGAAGAATCGAACAACCGAGCCCAAATAGAGCCTTTAAATCACCCCAATAAAGTTTTATTTGATATTCGAAATGGTAATACTCATACACCATAATAGTATTTTTTTTTTGGATTGTGAGATGTGTATGTACCGCATCAAATTCTCCATCAATTAATCAGATAAAATAATGAAATCAAAATTAAAAAAAAAAACTCTGAATAACTAGATTAAGAACAAAACAATTGTGTGTCCAAATGGCCTCTATACAAGGAAGAACATGAAACAGACAACAAACACATTCAAGTCTCAGAGAGAAGCACTGTCTATGAAAATTCCCAGAGAGTAACATAAAAACCAAAAGCTGTAAGCAAAAATATACATAAACAATGCTAACTGAATGCTCTTATATACATACATACATACATACATACAACAATGGGTAATGAAGCATAAATGCATTACATGTTGAACTGCTGCATGAATTCTACTCTGCTTGCATGGCCACTCTCATTCCTGATCAAAGCTGGATTTCAACTCATGGGAAAAAGAAGCAAGTAAAATGCCCAATATGAGTGAAAGCTCTTACTCTCCAACTATGAAATAAGCTTCTCTACTGAGTAGTATTGTGCCCTCTTTCAACACATTCTTTTTAAGCACATTCAAGGGCATTGTAAAGCTTTGAAACGCGTCTTCGAAGAAGTGGCTCCAGTCTGAAAGAAGAGATATTTTTCTGCCACTTTTTCGCTTCGTACATCTCATTCCATGCCTGCACTATCTCATCGATGTTGAATCCAAAAGCTGAAAGAAAAAAAAAAAGTTATTTCAGATCAACTAAAAATAAATGGTATAAAAGAAGATGTTGATTACCTTCCAAACCAGTGTCATTAGAGCAATGATTCTTGATCATGACAGCAATGTCAGCGGAAGAAGCTCCAGCATTCTCGAATTTCTCAACTGCAACTTCCAAACATTCTTGCCAAACAGGAAGCCCAAGTTTGTATTCCATCACAGATCTTTCATACAACATTGTACCCCACAATACATATATCTGTGATCTAATGTTATTAGCCTGTTCTTCAAGTTCATCTGCAGACACCTTCTTGAACAAGTTATCCAACTTCATTCTCTGCAACAATGTTTCTACATTATTTTGGTTTTGCAGCTCAGACATTCTCTGCTCTTGCAAATCTTCCCACATTTGCATTCCCTTTTCCATGTTTTCCTCTGCATTGTTGTAAAGCATGAGAACTTCTCCAGAGGGCCATGCTTCTAAATTTACTTCTGTCGCGACGGCATAATACCAAGAAAGTTTTGCTTGCTCAAATTGTCCTTGCCCAAGAGCCAAAACTGCCTCATAGAAATTTGGTTTAATTTTGAGGGCTTCTTCATATCTTTCCCCGGCTTTCTTGAACTCCTTCTGAGCCCAATCATAAGCAGCCTTCACTTGTTCAAGCATGGATTCTCGTGACGAATCCTCTGTGAAATACACCTTCTTTCTTGCCCTTGACATGTGAACATTCCCCCAATTAAACATGGCTAAAGCTGCCAGTTCTTGAAACTTATCCTCAGCAATGGTGAAGATATCTTGTGCCTCGTCGCTTGTGACCGTCTCCTCCATTACTTCAGAGTAAAGCTTGACTCCCACCTCATTCATATCAATGTATGCATCGATGTCGAACCCAACATGGTTCTTGAAGAACTGAGCAAATTGAATGATCCAATCACTCATACAAGTTGAGTCACACCTCATTTCCCTCAACTTCTTGGCCTCCTTCTCATTAGCAGCCACAGTTTTCTTGTCAAGCTTTTCCTTCCTTAGCTTCTTATACAATGGATCTTGATCCGGGCTAACTTCTATTATGTGCAGCTTTATCGAAACGTTCCCTGCAGACGCTTCAACTAGCCTTAACTCTTCCGTCGTGCTTATAGTAACCATATCACCTTCTTGATCTTTATACTTGATCATTATAGCCTTTGAGCTAGGAAAGCGATCCGAAATTATCTGTCTCAGCCTCAAAATATCACACTTGACAGGAATTTGAGTCCATCTAATGTCCTCTTTAAACACCAACTTCACTGTTCTTGCTTCTTCCTCTTTAACACCACTACGACTAACTTTCTCCACCTCAACAACTAATTTATCCTCTGCATTTTTCTCACTAGGCACCCTATTAAAGACCCCAGTTGCAGACCTTAAATCAACTTTATCAACATCAAAGCTGCTCCTTTTCGGCTTCAACGATCTCTCTCCAAACCCTTTACTTCCACTTGAAGAAGGCAACTCAGTGTAATCAGGCAAAGGGACTATTTCAGAGGGAAGCCTAGAGCCCACCCTCTCATAGAGTTTCCTCAATCTTGCTTCAATCTCAATAGCCATTGAATTTGTGGGCTCTGAAATCAAGACTAGCCTAATATCTCTAAGTGCCAAATCTGGCCTATGCAATGTCTCATGACATCTAGCTCTTTTCAACAGAGCTTTACAATAATTTGGGATGACCTGAAGAGCCAAATCGCACTCAGTTATCGCCTTCTGGTACTCGGTTACGCCCATCTGAATGTAGCATTCAGCAATGTTGCTCCTGATGTAGGCCACGTCAGCGTGGAATTTCGGAAGCAATTTGATTGATTTTTCGTATATTTTGATGGCGCCGACATATTCCCTTCTCTGGAATAGCCTGTTGCCATCATCTTTTAGTTTTTGAGCCATTGACATGAATGCTGCTGTGTCTATGTCGTAGCGTTTGTTGCTGTTGTCATCGTATCTCATTTGCCTCAAATATAACTCACGCCATTTTTCTCCATAGCCGCTTTTCTCTGGCTCACCTTGTTTCCCCATCATGCTAGTAAAAATATCAAACACTTGGTGTCCAAAAACACAATTTTATGACTAATTTTTACAACTAATATTTCTCTAATCCCAAAATCCTAATGACAAAATGAAATAAACAATTTTTTAACAGTATACAGAATCCGATCCTTACCCCCCAGAAAGCTGAGATTTGCACCAAAGAGAAATGATGTGGAAATGAAGATAAAGATTGTTTTGTGTGTGTGTTTTCTTTTAAGCTTCTTTTTGTGGCCTTCGGAAATAATATCAAGAATATGATATTATGTTGGAAAGGGAATAATTATCTGCAAAACGCAGGCAATCTTATTCAAACCCTTCAAAAGTTTCTTGTGATTTTCAAGGAAAATCAAGAAATTTGGTGGTTTGTTGAATGAGATCATGCGGTTGCAGATATGTGAAAGGAAGAAAAAAGAAAAGGTTGATTAGTCTAAGAAGTAAAATAAATAAAATCGAAGTGAATGCCACAAAAATAGGCAATATTTATTTGAATTGTCAAGCAAATGAAAATGTAAAAGATGGAGAAGAAGAGAATTTGCGAAAATTTTGTGAAGAATGGTTGAGAAAGAAGGAAAAGAAAATGAGGGACCGCATTTCTCTCCTCTCCAAGATTGTGGGAGGACGACGTATCTCTGGCGGTTTGATATCTTTCGGTTGACTATTTCTAAACCAACTTTTTAATAAAAGGGTTCTCTTTTTGTTTAACACCAACTTATATTTATTATAATAACTTAAAACTGCTACTGGGTTTTACAAGAAAAGTTGAAATAAGGGTTATACACGTATTGTGGTTTTGGATCGTAATCCTTTTTTTTTTCATTAATTTTTTTATTTTTGTGTCATAATAACATGTTATATATACCGTAGAGGTATTGATGAAATTTAATCTTATAACATTTAATCATAGAATAACCCACTTCATCATTAGGTGATTTCAAGAGATAGTTTATGATGGTTCGAACATGATGTATATAATTTTCTCTTCCTATAGGTATTAATTTTATTATAGTAAGTAAATACACAGAAGCAATCCCTCTATATCTCCCGCACAAAATGGAGCCGCACTCAAAAGACTCTTTCTGTGTGCGATCAGATAAAAATGCGGCGCCTTTTCTATACCACAAGAATAAAAGACGGCAAAACATAAAATAGCGACTTATATGGGTTGGCCTAAAATACTAGATTAAACAATTCAAAACGCAAACTACCTAAAAAATGACTTTTTTGGAAGTTATTTATTTACATTTTCTTGTCAAAGAGGGAGAAGAAATGGGAATGAATTTCGAATTAATTTGGAGAGAATAATTTTTCAAAAAATGCGGAGTACCTTTTTTGAAAAAAAATAGAAATCAAACGGAATTTGAGTGGACTCGAGAAAGAAAAAAAGGCTAAGGCTCCCGCTCTGTTTGATGTGTATTTAAGAAAGTAAAGTATCCCGAAAAAATTATTTTTTTGCATCCTTTTTAAATTGCAAAGAGAGAGAAAGCATAGATAAATTTTAAATTTATTTTTACGAAAATCACTTTTTAAAAGAAGTGAAGTTCAATTTTCTTAAAAAAGAGCATATCAGACAAAGCCTAATGGGTCTACCTATTTAACCACTTTCGGGTAAATGAGTTGGGGATCTAGAGTTTGAAAACTACAGTAGAACCTCGATAAATTAATACTCTTTAAATTAATAAATTCTATTAAATAAGATCTTTGATCCCGACTTGAGCCAATGCAAAAAATCATCAAATTCGATAAGATAATAATATAATATTTTTTTAAATATCCCCTTTATAAATATAAAGGTCACATCAACATTATAAATTAATAGTTCATAGATATTATAATAATTAATTAATTATGACTATTGCAAATTGCTAAAATACGATGTACTGTAATACATATTTTTTAAACTCAAATTTAATTCAATTTCATTCCTAACTTTTCTAAGATGCTTTCTAATAGTAATTCATTGTACTCATATAGTGCTTCATGCACTTGAATGATCATGGATAATTTTGTGATACCTTTTAAATAAGTGGTCATGCATGGTTGGTGTTATGATCTTATTATTTTTCTTTTTATATTGATATTTATATAGTAATTTTATTTATTTATCATATATAAATATATTTAATCAGTTACATTAAATTAGTACATAGTTTGTTAACTTATTATTTAATTAATTACAACGAATTCAATAGACATATGAATATATTCATTTAGTCTCAATGAATCCGTAAATTCATGATTACAATTTTGAATTGAACAATTACATGAATTAGTCTACCTAGAAATACATAATAATTTATTCATGAATATATTCTTCTTGTTTTTTTTTACAGTGATACATGAATATATTCAATAACATATAAATGAATCCACTTATTTTTAATTAATTGAAATACTATGTATAATTTATTCACAGACAATATTTTTATCAAAGTTTTCTTTGTCGAATTGAGAAATTTAGGGTCACAAAGTTATCAAAGTTATCTTTATTTTAATTAATAATATCTCTCTGAATTTATAAAATTTCATGGTCACAAAAATATTAATTTATAGAGATTTTACTATACAATACAATGAATTCAATACTATTTTAATCAATTCGATTTTTCATTTCACTCATTGTGTTTATCAATTCCAGGTTTGGATTTCTCATGCATAAGTAAATGAACATTGTTTTACATTGATAATAATTAAAATAAAATTATCTAAAAAATGATATAATTAAAGGTAAACATATATTACTTATAATTATAATTTAAATATATATTTTTTTCATGGTTGACTAAAAAAGATACCCGCAGTTCAAATTAAAATGTCTTCTTTGACTCTTCATATAGCATTAAAGAGTTAAAATTTTCATATGATTTTCACGGTTTAAGAAAACACAACATTATAAAACAATATATTTTAATTTGAGTTATAAATTATTTCAATACTTCAAATGCTTTTTTTTTTTTACATGCTTACAATGTCAATACTTCAAAAGATTTACGGCAGTTGAAATTAAAAAAAACGCTAGAAGGAGGGCTTGAACCTCCGACCTTGTGGTTAACAGCCACACGCTCTAACCAACTGAGCTATTCCAGCTTTGATTTATTTAAGTTAATACAATTTATTTAAACAATAATAGTAATCTGACGTTATATTAATACGTTGATTTTAATTTTTTTTAAGTATTGGAGGATATATATTGTTTACTTAGCTCTCCATTTCAATTGATAATATAGAAAACGCACGTGAAAGCTCAGGGTCACCTCTATCATAAATTAAAGTACAAGAAATTACAAAATCATAAAAAGCACTCCATTCGAACCTAGCCACAATTATAATATAAAAAAAATATCATATAAAACGTTTCAGTACTGGATTGAATTTCATTTGTTTAGGACTTATAATGGTAGTTTCAAAATTTCACATTTGAGTTCCAAATTTATATCCAACCCATTTTGTGCTCTAAATCTCCTTGAACGTGTTAGTATATTAGTAGTTTGATGATGTATATATTTTTAACACAGTAATATTATATTTTTAGCTGAGGAAGACTATGAGGTAAGTTTACGATTCTGTAACAGTCTTGTATATCGTGTTCTAGACTTTGTAAATTTTCTCTGTTTTAGCAAATCCTTATTTGAATTTAAAATTTTTTAGTTTGATTACTCTTTCGTTTCCTACCTTTTGTGGATGTTTCGTGTACGGTTGAATTCTATCGGATTCCAATCAAATTGTAATTAGGTGGAGCAAAAAGAAACTTGGGCCCTCTCCAGCATTCTCGCTGCGTCACCATCTCCCTTGATATATATTATTTGGTTACGTGGGCCATGTGCGATACATTATCATTAATAATGAATTAGTAAATAAATAAAACTCCTCATTATTATAAAGTTTATATAACACAGTATATAATATATTCTATAAAAATATTTTATAGCACACACTAATTTGTTATAGGTTAGTTACATATAAGACAAATATTATTAGTGGGTATTAAGATATTGTTTTGATATATAAATAGACTATAATTATAACAATTATTTCCTAAATAGGTCCTCAAATTTCTTTGTTTTTTTTTTTCTCTTAATTGAATTTGGGTTATATTATTGTAATTGGGTTCTCATATTTAGACCTTGAGACACAGCTCGTAGTCTGGTCGCAGTTTGACTATCAACATATGATTAATTGTAACTAGAACCAGTTACACTACGAAACAAAATTAAACCACAATCCGAAGATTAAGGACGTAATTAAGATTGATAAGGATTGATCGAATTACTAAAATATGGTAGTTGAAATATATATTAATGTTTTGATGGTCCTATCACCTACGTTACATTATTTCCTAAATAAAATAAATATTGAATAAGGATAATGCGTGCATCCATCTAGAATATCGGATTCAATTTGTAGGCATTAGGCGCAAGCCATCTTCGAATAAAATAATTTTGCAGTCATGTATATTATAATTTGGAAAGGAACAAAATCCGTTTCATAAAATTGTCAGCGTCATCATTCTCGTAGCAGCCGTGTTTATCTATTTGACGCATTAAATTTCTTCATCATCACATGGATTGCCGTGTATGAATAATCTATGTGATGACTCACGAGTCACACATGCCAAATCACCTACTTTGGCTTAAAATTTAGGAAGGATATATGTTTGAGTTTATGACAGAACGGGTATGAGTTAAAGTTGGTGGAAATGAACTATTTACATCCGCCTATATCGTTTAGACGGTGTAACACAAGTTTTTATCCAAAATGATGAAACAGTACTTCAACTTTAAACTTCCAATAAACCATGTATATTTTGAGTTATAATAAGATTTGAGAATCCAATAAACCATAAAAAGAATTTAAAAGGTTAAATAACTCGTAAATGTTTAATCCTAAAATAAATTGAATACAGGCCAGCTATGTAATCCGCACCAGCTCAACTTGCACATTTTCTTGAATAATAGATTGTCATTGTGGAAACCCACCTCACCTAATCAAAACTTCCTTTTCATTCAGTCTTCTTTGAAAAATTGCAAACTAACTATTGATGTTGGTGGTCTTCAGAAATTTTTTTTTTAACAAACTAAATATATATAAGTGTTGATAAAAAAAAAAAAAGATTCATGGGAAGCTCAAATTATCGAAAACTATAAAATCAAGTTCTATGCTTTGTAGGTTGACGATTGTATTATAAAACTGAAATATATTTATCGCAGGGAGAAATTAAAATGGTGGTGCTGGTGGCAAAAATGAAAGAAGATAATCCAAATTGTATTGGTATGTGGACCTCACCATGTTATAGTTGGTAGGCATGTGAATATGATGAGTTGTGATAATGTGATCATAAAGATTGGTTAATATCTTCTTCCTTGTTTTTTATAGATTGATCGGTTTTTTTAAAGAAGATGAACTTTGTTATCTTTTGTTGGCATGTCCGTGGACTTTGAATAATAATTTGATAAAATGATATATGATTTTGAATCTTTGATTTTTGTCTGTATTTTACATTGGTTTGGACTCGTTATGTTGTACATCATGCATAGAACACACTTAATTATGTTCATTTCATGAAATAGGGATATTATACTTGGGTATTCGGTTTGTAGGTAAAAATAGTAAAATATAAGATTGAAAGACTGACGAATACACAAGGATGAAATAAAAGGGATATGAAAGCATTCAATGACCGTGACCGACCGAATTATTTGTTTTCTGAGAGGAAAATTAAGATAGACTTTGATAGAAGAACAAATCGATATGGCGAATCCAATTAAATTTCACATCCTTATAGATGGAAATCGATTAAATTCTAGTAGAAGAGAGAAAATATAAAGGATGACTCAGATTCAAATGATCAGGTAAACCAATGTTGTTAATCCACATCACTATTCAATCCAATCAAGTAGTAATTCAATTATCGTTTATCGCATCACGGGTAGATTAAATCGGCAATCATAGTCAAGTATAAGACAATGTCATAGAATGAATGTTTAGAATCTATTTTTCTAGTTATCCTTGGTCGAATCACATCTGAAATTTTGAAAACCCCAAAGTTTTTTAATTGCCTGTTTAGATAAGATATAATTGGAGTATGTTTTGATGACAAACATGTTTTTGCAAATATACAATCTCTTTATGATGGGCGCTTTAGCATCATCAATAATATTTTATAACTTTTATTTTGTTAATAAATTATATTATTATCATTAAGATGTAGGTATTTACTGTTGATGAGTATGGATATACTGCCTCTCGCTTTCACAATCTTATCCAAAGCTGAAGAAGCATATTTGCACCAGTCACATCACATAGACAAACTGTCACCAACAAGCAAATGCAAATCATAAAGTGACATACAGCCCATACACACAATTATCTATCACTATACCGACTTATCACTAACTTTCATTATCTTCAAATACATTTATATCTTTTCAATTTTAAATTGACTATACATTAACTCCTATCACCCTTTCCAAATTTTCATTTTCCTCGTCCAATTCCATCTCTGCCCTATTTAATTTCTGTATTTCTCCTAATTATAATCCAAAATAATAATGTGCTGGGGGAAACTCCAATCTCTATTAATTAACTATATTTAATGATCAGGAGTTCTCCGCCAGCTTCATTAAATGTTTACGCGAAGGTCTATTAGAAAGACAATAATTTGACTAAAATTATAATTCAATTAGTTAAGGCTGGAAGTTTATTTAATAGTCCCCAACCAAAACTCCGAATCAACAAACATGTACTTAATTATTTAAACCAGACAAAATATGCTATTATCGGTGTGAAATTTCCGGCCACCGGACTATCCAAAAAACGCCGGGCGATATCCACCACCGGTCAGGCTGACGTCATAGCCACCGCTCTGTAGCCCTAATTATTCTAATAACTAATCTCTGCTCACGACGGAGAACCGGCTAGGGCGCGGCCGGAACTCACCACGGCGCCGCTGCTGATGAGACGACGGCCGAATTAAAGCAGCCAACGCTCTCTTCACCCAGTCCCCCTCCACAGTGCCGATCCGCACCA
>AYJT01080401.1:0-13984 GCA_001278415.1 Ocimum tenuiflorum | reverse complement strand
CGAATTTGAAGGAGAATGGGTGGCGGAGGGAAAGAAGTAGAGAATATGTCGGCGTTGGGAAGATAAAGAGTGATATTTGGGCCTGTTTACGTTTATTTATTTTAACTTTGAATTTGGGCCTTTTCTTATTATTATTCTAAAAATACTAAATTAATATGGAATGTAGTATTGATCTATTATATGAAGTATGAACTTCTTCCCATATTTAATCATGTTTTGTTTGAGTGAATTAATCTACGTTTAATGATATTTAGCTTTTTGTTAAAAACTCTATGTATGTATGAAAAGAATATTTTAAAAATAATATATATATATATATATGTATATATTAATATTTTAACGATGCTCTAAAATCGCTCAGTGCTTGGAAAATTTTTTACAATTGCTGCTTTTCAACTCCCGCTTCCACTCTCGCTTCGTTACTATGAGACCTAGGTGGGAAGTTGCCGGAAATTGGAGAATTAGGGCTTTCTGTGAGAGATTAGGGAGAGGTTATTTGCAATCTCTTTATTTAATATTTATGACATAAATTCCGGAAATGATCGGAAAACACCAAATTGTTTAAAGGAATTTCAGTCGTGTCCCCACATATTTTTTTTTGTACCCGAGAACGGCCAATAATTGTTATTAAAATATGTAAATGATCAAGCTTCGACATTAATCTATAATTTAATTTTAGGCTGAGGTTTCATAAAACAAATATTTTCTGGACTATTTCCTCAATATTGGTTTTTGGTGTATTTCCGTCTACTTCAATATTCAATCCAAATAAAAAAACTTATCCCTCAAGATCGACAAATCAATCCGACACGTGTTATGAGGAGATCAATGTAGACTGAGACCATATGATATAACTGGATAAAAATGTGAATTTTACTTGTAACATCTTATCAACCACCAACTTAAAATTTATTTAAAATAAAAAAGAAAAGTTCAAATATCCACCACAATACGTGATAAATATATGTATTGTTGTTTCAATATAGCATTGATTGTGTAAATATTTTTAATTATTTTTAATTCTTCTAATTTATTGACACATCAATTGTAAGCACGTTCGATAGGAATGGTAGGACCTAAACGAGCTAGGCTTCGTTAGCCTCAGTTAGTGCTCCCCTGTTTAGACTTTCGAGCCTTTCATCTTTTGTGAATCACATGCCGTAGGTTTCTCTTCACATTCATTAGCAATTACAATGAGGCACGTAAACCTAAATCAACTCAATAATTCTCATGTCCTTTACATAAATTTAGGAAAATAATTAAGAAAAGTATTACTGAAATAAGATATGAAATGGGTTCTTTAGGAACGAAAAAATTGAAAAAGAAATGATATTTTTTTTCGTGGTTAATTCTAGTGCTCAATGTTTCTCGTCAATAATTAATGCGACGGTAGAAATAGAAAATATAATCAACGGTGGAAAATAAGTGTGTTGGCAGATATTTTCACGTGTCACCTGTGATGTTCATGCCTTGTTGTCCTATTTCTTTGTTTATTTTTGTATGGGAAATGAAATCGGTGAATTAACATGCCATCACATTCTTCTCGACCAATTATGGAAATTTGAACTGACGTCCCACTTCCCAATTTGCCCTCCAATTCACATGTGCTGTCCCCCCAAAATTATTGTATCCTTTTGTCATTTCTCTTCTATCTTATGTGCCTGATATTTATTTAGGAGTTGATTTCACTTAAACGGTCTTAATAATTAATTAAGACAGATTTTGATTTAAAATATAGATTTGGATTTATGATATATGACGGCTATGAATTTAGGTTGGTGAAATTGAACTATTTAGATTTGCCTAAATCGTTTAGGCAGTGTAACACATGTTTTTGCCTTTATTTATCTTTATATTTAAGGAAAACATACGCCTCTTTTAGGGGTGTACATGTACAGAGCTACTTGGGATCGACTGGGATTTTGCCTCGAAAAAAACTCGTTCGAAACTCGGTCATTTAATAAACGAACCGAGCTTGATAATTTTTACGAACCGAGCTCGAGCTTTTAGGTGTTCGGTTTGTCAGGCTCGCGAACATGTTTGAGCTCGAGTTCGAACTCGAACCAAGCTCGAGAATTTGGTGTCCCACATCGGCGAGGAAAAAAAAAAGATGTAGTCATGGGTCTCTATTAATGTTGGTGAATTGTAAATATGTATGTTGTCAATCTTGAATACGAGCTCGAGCTCGATTTCGAGTCTCACGAGCTCACGAGCTTGAGTTCTAGCTCGAATTATTTTTGATGAGTCGAGCTCGAAAAAAAAAATGTAAGCGAGTTTGAACCGAGGTCGAGCTCGAACTTGGTTGAAATGTAGAGAGTCGAGCTCGAACACCCAACTATTCGGTTCGACTCGATTCAATTACACCCCTATCTCTTTTCTCTCACATGTATTCAGATTAGAATAATAATACATTTGATGTAACATAAGTAAGAGAATCATCCTTATGATAATACATGCATATAATACCTACTATGTAATTAAGATGAAGTGAGTACTTTTTCTTTTTTGTGTTAAGAAACAAATTATCATTCCAAAACTCTCGTTAAAGAGTATCTTTATGGACGAACTTATTGTGTTTTTCTTTTAAGGTATTCATAAAATAAAAATGCATAAAATAAATAAAAAATTTTGTCATCGAGAGCAGCACTATCAAAACTTGGACATAATCAAATGACACAGATAAGGAAAATCTCGTAATCAACTTAAGAAGAAGAATTCACTCTTAGGCAACGTGACCAGCGTCACCGAAAAGTAAATCCGACAAAATTTCTCCTAAAAAGAAACAAGGCTCCAATAGGTACTTGAAGAGAAATAGCTGCCAAAAAAATAAAAAAGAAAAAACAATCATGGTCCGACGACAACCTAACAAAAACGAGACCACAACACGATCCAAAGAAAAAAGTGCAACCGGGTAGCATAACAACTGTAATGGTGAGTTGCTCAATCCACCATCAAATTTTATTTGCATACAAGCATACAATACCTACTAATTAATTATGCCCGTATCATTTATTTAATACACACTTAAACACTCTTTTAACCATGGACAAAAACTATCAAATTCAATAATTAAATACAAGGTTTTGCCAATCCCCATACCACCACCGAAGGGTAGTAAAGTAATTTCCCTCGAAGCTTCTGCTTATATCAGTGAACATTCCTTTTCATCGTAGTTTCTTGCGATCTTGCTATAAATACCACTCTCATCATCAAATTATTTAAGCTCATTAAACTCGGATCTTCTCCTCACTTTCACGTACACTCAGAGTGGTGGTGGAGCAATGGCAGCTGCCGCCGCATTCCAGCCTGCTCTCAGCAGAACTGCCGTCGCAAGTTACGGTAGTCTGGACGATGCTCATTCGAAGTCATTTAGGAAACTGTCATTTGCGGCGTCTAACATGGTCGGAGAGAGAATCACGTCGCCGACGGAGCTCCGGAGGCGGAGGACTCTTACAGGAGATGGATTGGAGCGGCGGACTCCGGTGATCATATCTCCAAAGGCGGTGTCCGACTCTCAGAATTCGCAGACATGTCTCAATCCTGAAGCAAGCAGAGTAATTATTTCATCTCTCCTTTCAATCTGATTATATGAAGTTGAAATGCGTGCAGAGTATGATATGTGATTGGTTGTTTGTGAAATTATTAAAATGGGTTTTTTGAGATCTGAGTAGACTGTTTCATGTCTACGTAAAAACCTTTGCTTTAATTCGAAGCTATATTAGTGCTTTGTGCAGATCCGCCATTTGCTCTATCAAGTAGAGGACAAACGTTTAGAATATATACTGTTTTAAACTAGGGGAGATTTCGCCCACGTGTTATTCCACTTAATATGATTAAAAAAAGTTAACAATGTGTTTCTTCTCTATTGTATTGTTCATTTGTAATTAAATAAGCTAATGTGATATCACTTATATTTTGGGATTGTACGTTTCGAATGGTCTGAATCCAGCCATATCTCTGTATTGCAACTAACTTAGACTGTACAACAGAAATGGTCTAAACGGGATTAACAAGATCCTCTGGTTTGGGCATTATCGAGATAGCCTCAATTGAGAAAGTTATTTGAAGACCAATAACTCTTGCTTGTGGTTTGTGCATAAATCTTGTTAACAAAGCGTTAAAAGATGCTTTGTTGGCTAAAGCGATGGTTTGCAATGAATTAGTTTGGTCCATTTGCAGAGTGTGTTGGGAATCATTCTGGGAGGTGGAGCTGGAACTCGGCTTTATCCTCTGACAAAGAAGAGGGCAAAGCCAGCTGTTCCTCTTGGAGCAAATTATCGACTAATTGACATTCCTGTTAGCAATTGCTTGAACAGTAATATATCGAAGATCTATGTTCTCACTCAGTTCAATTCTGCTTCCCTCAATCGTCATCTTTCGAGGGCGTACGCAAGCAACATGGGTGGATACAGAACTGAGGGTTTTGTTGAGGTTCTTGCTGCTCAGCAAAGTCCAGAAAATCCCAATTGGTTCCAGGTACTAAACATGTGCCAGATTTTTGCTTTTGCTTAGTACTGGTTTTACATGAAGTGTTTTTTCTTTAGGGTACTGCAGATGCTGTGAGGCAGTATATGTGGTTGTTTGAAGAGCACAACGTTCTTGAGTTCCTGATTCTTGCTGGAGATCATCTATACAGAATGGATTATGAGAGGTTTATTCAGGCGCATAGAGAGACAGATGCTGACATTACTGTTGCTGCACTGCCTATGGATGAAGAGCGTGCCACAGCATTTGGATTGATGAAAATTGATGAAGAAGGGCGCATTATCGAATTTGCTGAGAAACCAAAGGGAGAACAGCTAAAAGCTATGAAGGTGAATTTTTCTGGATGCACTCGAGCATCAGGAAGAATTAGGACACTATTCTAAGTTTTCATTTTCCTCTTGGTTCCATTTTCAAGGTTGATACTACCATATTGGGTCTCGATGATGCGAGAGCAAAGGAGATGCCTTACATTGCGAGTATGGGAATATATGTTGTTAGCAAAGATGTGATGATAAATCTTCTCAAAGATAAGTTTCCGGCAGCCAATGATTTTGGAAGTGAAGTTATTCTTGGAGCTACTGTCATGGGATTAAGAGTATGTCTCTGAACTCATTCTACCTCTGGTTTTGATTAGTGCATTTGTTATGCAGCCTAATGGTAAGAAAAATATAAAGCTGGTCATGATGGTTTTAAGCAGTGTTCGTCTTCTACTTAAGTATGATGGAGGATTGGACTTTTCACTCCCTTTTGATTAGTCGCAATTGTTAAATTTTGTGTAAAGGTGCAAGCTTACCTGTTTGATGGCTACTGGGAAGACATTGGTACCATTGAAGCTTTCTACAATGCCAATCTAGGGATCACTAAAAAGCCAGTGCCAGATTTTAGGTATGTTCTTTTCCCCCTTAATAGCGGTGAGTAAAAATCACAATTTGACTGACATAGTTTAAAATTAAATCAATTTGGCCGGTTTGGGGTCAAGGTCTCCGGCTGGTCAGTTTGAAAAATTGCAAATTGAGGGGACAATCTGAGCAACGGTTTATATTATGAAATTGGCCATTTCAGTTGGGACGAAATGGAACTTATGTATAATAGTGGTATGCAAGTCATAGGTTAGAATGTCTCCCATATTTTTTGGGAAGACCAAATTGATTGGTTTTAACTAGTGAAATTTTCAAATTGCACATATTGGGTTGACCGATACTTCACATTTGAAATGATCAAATAGGATCTTGAACACCCTTACTTTTTAACGTGAAACCCTCTATCCTTCATATATCTACAGAAGACCAACAGGTTGTATTAAGGAATAAGTTATATTTCAAATTGTCTCCTGCAGCTTCTATGATCGATCAGCTCCGATATATACCCAACCTCGATATCTGCCGTCTTCTAAGATGCTGGATGCTGATGTCACGGATAGCGTCATTGGTGAGGGCTGTGTGATCAAGGTACGTAGCCAAATTTTCAAATAAAGAAAGTGAACTTTGAAAGAAGGTTCATAGTTTGCCACCATTCAGCCTTTGCTTTGCATCATACCACTAAGTAAAAAAGCTATCTCAGTCCATCTCGATTTCTTACAGAACTGCAAAATCCACCATTCTGTGGTTGGACTTAGATCGTGCATAGCTGAAGGGGCAATCATAGAGGACACCTTGTTGATGGGCGCAGATTATTACGAGGTAATTCCCATAGCAGCAGAAACTAAATGCAAAGTTGTCAACTTATTACCATCTTTGTCATGAGAAATGCAGTTGATCCCACATGGCCATTTGCATCGTCTTTGGTTAGCTATGTTATGAATATCATGTCATTTTACTTCTCCCTGCATTTTAGACGGACAGCGACAGAAGGTTGCTGGCAGCCAAGGGTGGAGTGCCTATCGGCATTGGTAAGAAAACTCACATCAAGAGAGCCATCATCGACAAGAATGCCCGGATTGGAGAAAATGTGAAGGTGAGAACTACTTACATTTCTTTTATCAACTCAAGCTCTACCAACTCAACAATCGTATGTACTTTACATGTCCTAAGATAAGTTTGTTGATATTTTGGCAGATTGTTAATGGTGATAATGTTCAAGAAGCAGCAAGAGAGACGGATGGATACTTCATCAAGAGTGGCATCGTCACTGTAATCAAAGATGCTTTGATTCCCAGTGGTACCGTTATCTAGAGATCACTAGGGGCCGTGTGTATTCAACACGATACAACTCAGCCTCATGTGCAACGCAAGTGGAGACTTCTCAGCTTACTGAGATATAATCTTGGTGTACATGTTCTTGTCGTCGTATAGAAGCTGGGATAAAGAAACGGACTCCATTACTTTTATCCCTTTAGCTTAAATGGCGATTTAATAAAATATAAGAAAAAAACATAAACTTACATTCATGTCTTTGTTCCTTCCTTCATATGAGTCTAGGAGTATTGTAATAATGAACAAAATAACTAAGCAGCAAAACAATCGAAGCAGACGAGGTGAGCAGAGAAAATTGTGGTCAAGAATATGAAATTTAAATAATAATTATAATAATTAAGAAAGTTCGTAGAGACTTGACTAAGTTCGTGAACTTCAAAATATTCAATAATACGATTCGAAACTCGACCCTATATCAGAAGAGTCGAACAATATAGTATTTGATTCAATTACACCCTCATCAATAGGTTCACTAACTGCAACAAAAGTAGAAGATGACAGAAGATATTATTACATGCTCCACCTGCTACCTCCAAATTACTAAACTAGGTCTGCACGTCGTTTGTTCTCTCTTACTTACCTGTCATGTTCCTCCACTTATCCTTGAGATCAGCAGGAGTACGAGTAGAATCGAAATGATCCTTGCCCATGTCCAAGATTTTCCTCCAAGAGAGATTTTTCGATTCGTTTGAATATCTATCAACTCCAGCCTATACAAACAGTAATAAGAATGTCTCAAGCCAAAGATTTACATAATAAAAAGTAACTGAAGTGAAATCTCAGTATGGACATATAACGATGTGCAAACATGAAGGCATAAGAAACTTCATCCAGATATAAGAAACGATGCAATTATGTAAAGATAGATCCACTTGTATTCTACTAATAGTATTCCGACATTTACCCGGAGAGCTTCTTCTTCCCTCTCCGTCCACATTAGTCTCTTGCGTTTTGCACTGCCAAACGCGTCACTAGCTCTGCAAGTGAAGTCACATCTTTCAATAACAATAACGATGCAAGAAAATGCAGAAAATCCAAAAGTTCGAACATATCTGGTGATTTGAGCAGTCTTACAGTTTGACTGATGGTTCAGGTTTTCTCAACCTCGTCGGAGAACCAACTTCTTTATTTGATACTTTTTCGGTTCTCTTTGGTGCAGATGATTTCCTAGATGATCTCCTGGTAGGAGTCACATTTGTAGATGTCTGCTTCTTCTTACCGTACTTTTTGACACGTTTACTCGGCACTTGATCAGCATCAGAATCTTTGTCAACTTGCTTGCTCCTTTTAGATCCTCTCTTAGCTCTCGCATGCCCAACGAGGGGAGCGTCGTCATCTGTGGAAGCAGATGAAGTTTCACGGTTCTCTTCCAGAGCCTTCTCTTCTTCTACTGAGGTTTCGCGTTTGTCAACTTGCTTGCTCCTTTTAGATCCTCTCTTAGCTCTCGCATGCCCAACGAGGGGAGCGTCGTCGTCTGTGGAAGCAGATGAAGTTTCACGGTTCTCTTCCTGAGTCTTTTCTTCTTCTACTGAGGTTTTCCGTTTGTCAACTTGCTTGCTCCTTTTAGATCCTGTCTTAGCTGTTGCATGCCCAATGAGGGGAGCGTCGTCATCTGTGGAAGCAGATGAAGTTTCACGGTTCTCTTCCCGAGTCTTCTCTTCTTCTACTGAGGTTTCGCGTTCCTCTTCCTGAATCTGTTCTTCTGCCGAATGTTCATGATCCTCTTCCTGAATTTGGTCCTGTTCCAAAGCTATGAGTTCCTCCTCCTGAATATGTTCTTGAGCAGAAGTTTCATGTTCCTCCTCCTGAACATTTTTATCTTCTTCAGTTCTATCATTTTTTTCTCCAAGTATCTCAAGTGAAGGATCATCACTTTCGGAGCCAGCACAATCTTTGATATGTTCTTCTCCATCAAGTCGAACAGGTTGATCAGTAATTCCATTGGTGTTCGACTTACTTTTTCCATCATCACCAGCAATACCTACATTTGCTTCACTGCTTTTGGATTGATTATTACCGTCTTCGGGATGGGTCTTATTTTCTCTGGTAGGTTTCTCACTGCCCATCACTTTTTCATCCATGAAGACATTTAAAGCGTTCTTTCTCGCGAAAGCATATTCTCTTGCTTTACGCAATTCTGCAACAGCTTGCTTGTACAAACAATAGGGGCAATAGAAGCGGCCTGAGTCATCGAATTTCGCTGGACAGCCCAAACATCCTTCGTGAACAGCTATAGGACAGCCGTTCTCGCTGCAAACCAACAGAATACCACCTTTATCGCATTTTATGCATGAAATTTTTTCTGACCAATCCATTTTCACAAGAATACCAGCCCTGTCATAACAACAGCTATGCACAGTATGATCTCACTAAATTGAGTAGACAGGCAACCAATCTGTCAAACACCTTCACAAAACAAATGATCCAGCTCATCAGTAATACTTCAATTACACAGCAGTAGAACTCAACTCCATATGGAAAAGATGACTTTCGATCCCTATAAGATTATATTGCAACACCAGTAGCAATAAAACCAAAACAACACCACAACGAAGGCCTAATCTTTACCCTATAAAGACAACCACCTGAACAAAAACAGCAACACTACTCAGTTGGGAACTGGTAATGAGGAACAACTAAAGCTATAGTGTTCCAAAATCACTCATCCATGGGAAAACCACATTAAGCAAGTAGTTTGGTTATTAGACGAATAAATAAAACCTTCACACTAAACATGAAAAATCCAACAAAAATTTCTATGTTTTCTTCTCTAAATCAAAATTGCTGCATACAATAAATACGGTTTTGATTGCTAACGCCAGAAAATTTCTATTGCTCGAACCACAAGAAACAATATACACAAACTGACTACAGATGTATTCACTTCCTAATTCGACCTAGATGCAAAACTTCGAGCATCAAACTAAAATAAAGCAGCTGCTAATCACATCATTCGGTCCAACGGCTAAATGCGCCCAAAAAAATGCCACCTTTTTGAGCTAATCAATCGAATGAACCAGAAATTATTTTAATCAGCTGAAACAACAATTGAAATAAGAACCGACTACCAAAAATCAGAAACATCGCCGCATTTGCAAGAACGGTGAGATTGAGCAGATACAGTCATTCCTCTCGTAGGTATACACTCATGAGCAGTTAATGGCGAATGTTGAAATAAAATTTGTATATTCGGAAACGTCGAGCGGAAGAGATTTGAAGATTACCACGGAGTAGGAATGATCGCCTCTGCTAAAAATTTTGGGTCTCCTAGCTAATCCAATATTTCAAACCATTCTTCCGAATTTGGTTTAGGGTTCTACTTGTAATCTGTAGATAGTAAGCCATGTCAATGCTTTAAGGAAACATTATAAAATATTATTTTATATAATTTTGTTAGAAGAAAATACACCCTCAATATTTTTCTGTTATGCTATCCACTGTAATAATCACTGTTCAACTACATTATTTAATAAAATATCAATTTCTGTCTCTTTCACGTCATAATCTTTAATCTAAATAATTATACATTCACGGCCAACACTCAACTCAATTTTCTAAATAAAATATTAATTTCTCTCTTCTACAATAAAATTTAATAAAATAAGAAAATATTTTGTAAATTTTATTTTTAAGTTTTTAATTATAATAAATAAATAATTATGCACAAAAATTTCATTCTTAAAAAATAAAAATTGCAATAATTAATTCAAAATAAAAATATAGATTTACAAAGCACAAATGCAGTACACGAAATTCTAAATTACAATTACATGAAATATAAATTATAAATTCTAAATTACACTATTTATATAGGATTTTTTTTGAATTTTGGTAAAAAAATTTTAAAAAAATTAGTTAAAATATGTAATAATTAATAATTAAAAAAAGTGGCAATAGAAGGGTGCCACATGACAATATCATCCAAAGGGCAAAATTCTCCGTAGATCCACCAATGTCATGCATTTTTTACCTTTTTTTTTTTTAATGAAAAGTGTTTTGTCTTTATTGATGACATCCACTACAATGTCATTATGGAAGGTCTTAATTCAAAGTAAAATATTAACGATGGAAATTTTCTCGTTGTCCCTCCAAAAGCTCCAATGATGGAGATTCATGTATAAAGACGTTCCATACAAAGAGTTCAAAATATCCAACCCCACATCCCCTAATTCAAAAAAAGAAATTCCCCTAACTCAAAAAAGAAAATTTTTCTTTGCCAATTTTAGCGGGGATTAGTGATAAATTTTTCTCATCGCAAATTTTAACAACAAAACTGTTCGTCGTTAATATATAACAAAGTGGTTTATGTCACTATTTCTTTGTAACTTGAATTTCTAAAGTTTTTCTTTCTTTTACTATTTCATGATATATAATTGCAAACCTACAACCAAAACCATGTGTCACCGAAAAGTAGACACCACCATAACCAAAATCACAAATCAATACCAATTTAGATACTTCTTAGAATATACAAAAACATAAATACATCACATTAGCATTATAATGTATATAATATGTCTGAGCATTATCATAATGAATTGTGCAAATGTGGGAGTTCCAAAAAAGGGCCACACATCGCATTGAAATGCTTCATGTATGCCTAAAGTCGAGCCTCCATGTCTGCTTGAGCTTTTTGTGCGAAAGCGGCAGTGTAATCGAATTCGAAAGCATCCGAACTCGATCCACCGACAACGACGCACGCATGCAACGTAGATCCTAGACCACAAGAAACGCCACCCACCATGTCTATACACATACAGCGTACTAGGACTTGTCTAAGAGTGAGCGAGTGACTAAACTTGTCTAAGGCAATGCTCGCTCATCACTACAAAGAACAATCATCAACGTATCACTGATGAAATAAAACAATTAATACAGACATGATCAGAAAATATTAGCGACGTTGTCAGTCCACTGGCAGGTTTACCAACGAATTTTTCGTAGGTGAAATAGTTTTATTTTTATTTTCTCAAATAACAGAAAATTTTCGTCGTAATCTATGGGATATTTGCGGCGTATCGAGTGCCACCTTTATGTGTGATGATGTCAGTCTAGACCATCAACTATCCAAATTCGCCTAGAGTCTGTAAATTTTTTTTAGCGAGAATTATTCATAGATGTAGTGGTAAGAGTGGTTTGTAGCAAGAGTAGTCTTTCCGATTCCTCCCATCCCGACGACTGCGTAAAGCTTACATTAGCAACCTCATTTAGAACCTGAGCCTATATTTTAGCTTGACTTAGGCTAACTCGGTTTGTAATTTTCTTTCGCCATTTATATTAACTAGTGCACCTTTGTATTGCACGAGTGGTGAAATGCAGACTAGCTGCAAATATTCTATCTGAACCGAGTGTAATATTCTCACCTTTGGCTATTGAAGCTTATTATTTTGCGTGATTTCATTCAAATTATAGGCTTACAGCCGCTAGTGTTTTTTTTTTTTGTTTTTAAGAGGGTAAAAAAGATTTCATTACTTTAAATCATCCATACAAAGATTAATCATTCAGTTGGGGAATTTCCTATTCCAAATGACTAAATCTTTATATGAAGCACTGAAGAGAGCAATATTTTGGGTTCAAGAAAGCAAATGACGTCGTTTTCTTAAAAACGACACTATTCTGCTTTATCGTCGATTTAAAACATAAACATTAAAACACGTGGCACGTTCACGTGGAATTTAACTGCCATGTACGCGCTCGTTTGACACTGTCACGGATTCGGGATAGAAAAACATGACCGAATGAAACATTGAGATAGATTTCCTTAATATTAAAAAATGAGATAATTTTATGGTTTGACAGAAACTTTCGAATATTTTTTTCCTATTTATCCTTTATTAATTTCATAATAAAAATTCTAATATTTTTCAGTTTCTCGAGGCCGCGGGTCCCACCTCAGCAACTTTCTTTTCCGAGGATGAGAATCCTCGTACTTCATTTCTTCCTCATTGTTTTGTTTTTGATCGTCTGAATGGATGTAAATAAATAAATAAAACGTTATGGATTACTCATGTTTATTATTTAAAAATAAAGCAATATAGTTGCTTTGTTTATTAACATTACTATCTTTCTCATTTTTAATTTAATTTAATGTAAATAACGTATTGAATTAAAAAAATTTACATGCTATTACATGTAAGAGATCAAAAGATCATTTTTATTTAAAAAAAAATGAATGAAAAATTAAAATGCCTATTATTATGCATGTATAAGTCATGTAAATTAAATTTAACTTTAAAAATATAATTATAATACTTAATTAAGACGTAATAAAATTTAATTGAGATATTATAAATTCCAAATGAAACAATTGAATGCTAATTAGGATGTTATAAACCGTAGTTGCAATTAATATACACTGATTATAATAAGCCCCCAATGAGATTAAATTTATCTAATTTTCATATTTTTTAAAAATAAATATAAACATTGTGTATTTTATATTAAATAGAATTTAAAAAAAATTTAATTTAATATATTATTCTCATAATTTGGATTTAAAATGAGAAATTATGATAATTTAAAATTTTAGTTAATTTTATTATATAGTGATGACATCATTGTCTTGTCCTAGTGTTAAATGGGTATGAATCATGATATTTGAATTTGTCCAAATGATTTACACAATCTAAAAAAGATTTTTACATTTTATTTTCTTCAAACAATTAGACATCCAACCCTTAATCACAACGACCCATTGCAAGAGCATAGCTCTACAAAGTGGACTGTGCGTCAAGTAGAAACCTCTTTTGCTAAGTAAATCATAACACCTATGATCCAATCATGTATATTATTTGAATTATTGACTAGTCTTTCTCTTTCTATATATTTTTTCAATTTCCTTTTTTCTTTGAAAAATCTTTATCTGGAAGACAACTTTAGAGTTTTAGAGCATTTGTACATTAATTAAAATTGAAATTAGAGGGATAAGCTTGCAGAAAATTAAACCAATAAATATGATAAGGAAGCATGAGGTAAGACACAACATTGGAGTGGAAATACACTTTTGCACGGAATTAATTGATTTCGTGTGAGTTTCCTATGGTCTCAATCAAAGAAAATTCAACTGATATATATGCATGCTGACTATCTCAACATACATATATAAAATATCAATGCATGCAAAGACATATAAATATATGTATGTATCTTGAAATACATATAGTGATAAAAATGGGCAGACTTTCATACGGCAGCGCAGCTGATTCTCTCTTTCAGGGATCGAGCTTCATGCCCATGATTGGGTTTCTTGTTGCCTCTCTTTCAATCATGTCTCTGCTTCTATTTGCTTGTGTTGATGACCCAGCTCG
>AYJT01080349.1:0-12714 GCA_001278415.1 Ocimum tenuiflorum | reverse complement strand
TGCTTATATTTTTGGTAGTATTTATACGGGGTATTACAAAATAGATGAATACAATCAGCTTGTAACTGAAGAAAACCACAGCTGAAGGAAGTTCCCAGCTGTGATAATGATCAGTTGTGAGGAACACAACTAAGCTGATAGTTCATCTACAAACCGGTCAGGTGAGTGAGCAAAAAGAATAGAAGTTTCCAAAAGCAGACCCAAGATCAGCTGACTATCACTTCAAGATAAAGACAATGAAATAATCGACAAATGACAACTTTAAAAGTCAATTGTCTCATGTAACGACTGAATCTTAAAAAGGAATGTCTGAAGTGATAAGATATGTAGTCATAGCTGAACTACCCCAAAAGGGAAGTCAGACAATTGGTTATTATCCTTTCGGATAATAACCTTAATTAAAGATCCAACAGCTAAAAGTCTGATAAAGCTGATTGTGAGTACACCTACGACTACCTTTTGCGGATTAAATTTTGAGGGACTTGTCCGTCGTGAGACAATAGCTAGAATTCAAATCCCTTACCTATAAATAGAGAGGACCAACCTTGAAGAATAAGTTACTGACTTGCATTCTCGTGCTCAAGCTCTCTCTGTTCTCTCTGCAAATTCTAAGCCATCTTCCGAGTTCTAACTCGAGACATTTCTCCAGTGGTCCAAAGCCCTCAGCTAAGGACACTGAGACGTTCTTCGGTAAATTCTTTATCAAAGAACCAATCACTAAAATCATTCACGTTCTTGAAGAGAACTAAAAGCTTCAAACCCTATTGATCAAGAAGCCTAGGAGTCTCTGGTAAAGCTTCTACGATCAGTTGTGCCTACAACCGAGGAAGACGAAGTCCTCCGTTTCAGAAGAATCCGAGTTGTAAACTGTGTTAACTCACCGTGTGTAACAAAGATTAGTGGATTCTCTTCGCCTGAAGGAAGAGAGGACGTAGGATTGTTTTAATCCGAACTTCTATAATTTCTGTCTCTTTACTGCTTTGATTAATTTTTGTCTGTGTTTGAAGTTCAGCTACTTCTTAAGTAGCTTAAATATAGCCGAAACAAACTTATAAACTTATTTGACTAAACAAACATTTCGATAACCCAGCTGATTTAAGTTTGATTTCTTACTAACGCTTCCGCACATTATCTATTTCTGATTTGGGACCAATAAGTGGTATCAGAGCTAAAATAATTGTTATTTATAAATGTATTTAATTGTTTTGAATAGTAAAAGATGGATGAATGTTTTGGGGCACAAAAAATTATAAAACTATGAGCGTTTCAACGAAAGCAAAATAATATAGATGTAGGATGTATAATATACTAATATTTATACCACGACACCAGACGAAGTTACTCTTTTTGCACCAGTTTATGAACTATCACTACAATAAATATCCATTTTTTTTTTCTCTTGTATCTTAATGCATGTTGCATATGAAAGAAAATGACATAACCGATAAAGTTTAAATTTGAAATAAAATATCTAGACTTAGTATCCAATGTATGTAATGAATGAGTCAAGTGAAACAAGTAACCGAAGAAATCTTTATCGTTTTATTCTTCATTGTTTTTTTTTTTTGAGGGGATTATCATTTTATTCTTCAAGTATATAGGACAATTACATCAAGGATTATTGAATATCGACTTAGTCTCGTGCCCTTATCGCTTCATGCCAGCGAACACTAAGTTAACATAAAGTATACGATTTTATTACTGATATAACTTATTTAATTTACACCCAGGAAAAAAAAGGGTGAAAGCGAGATTTTAACGATACTAATAATTTGCAAATTGCAAGCTTGATGCAACGTTCACGGGCTGTATGCTGGGTTTGTGTTGATGCAACGTTAAATGATATCTTCCTTGATGATATACGCGACTTGTTTACTTTCTTTTTTGTTTGTATCAAATTATATATATTTTTCTTAACAGCGGCTGATACATTATATTTTGAAATAATTATCAAAATATCAATGCTTTTTTCAGTAGGTGATTTTTTAATACAAAAAAAATCTGAATTGGTTAAAAGGATTAATTTTATGGAACAAAATACGCGAAATGATTTCGTACAATTCTTGGCGTTCAATTTGACATGCTTATCTTTTATTACCAATTTCCACTATCAGCCCATGAAGAAGTGGGGCATTCTTGGGACCAACAAATGTCACAATGCACATGCATTTTCTTAGAAATATTTCTCTGATATTTGTGTATATTATACCTTAACACCATCTGTATTGAATCGATTATTAAATGGACGATTCATGTCATAAACCAACCCAAGTTCAGTCGCATTCTACTCACGATTAACTTTCGAGCAAAATGCATTAGTGTTCCCTTGAACTATTAGGTATTATTTCTATAACAGAAATTTACGTTAGCAAAACGAATCTTATTAATAGCGTTTTTACTCAATTTAAATAATATTAATTTGTGAACACGACCTGAGATTTTATATAAACATTCTTAAGAATTTGCGAAATAAGATTACTTGACTCGCTTGTCGTTTCCACGAAAGTTAAGACAAAAACAAATAAAAAATAAAAATAAAAATAAAAATAAAAGTTTCAAGAGGTCAATTAAGACGTGATTCTAATTATTATTCAGAACCTGATCGTTAATTTTCTTTGGTATTTATGATTTCGATATATTTAAGCATCTTTAATTGTTTATATTTATGTAAAAGTAAAGGAATTTTTCGCTCAAAAAAATAAAATAAAGGAATGTTTAACTTATTTTGAAGAAAATCAAAACTATTGCTTTTTATTGAAAAACACATCGAGCATATATGACACGATACTATTAGTTATTAATATATGAATTTTGAAATTTGAATCGTCAGTATATATAAGATGTGATTAATATGTTAGAATTTCACAACCAACGAAGAATAAATATTTCTTTAGGGGGCAAAAGAAGAAAACGTAAACATACCTGCTAGGAAAATGGAAATGAGTTGTAATTTTGGGGGACCCCACCTAGTGACTGACAACCACACACTTAAATAGTTAAATACAAAAAAAAAGAAGAAGAAAAATTGATATACAAAATTGTGTATGTTTTATAGTATATGGTGTTGTTTGCAATCAAAATTAGAGTATTTTTTTAATTTTATCTAGAAATTGCCTCCTCGTCAAAGATGGGGTGTACGTTACTGTGCTAGATTTCGATGTAGGACGGGAATCTTCGTTATTTTTCTGTGTTGCACATTTTGTGTTGGACATCAAAATTTTGTCATGTTTTAATTAATTATTTTTTTTACTTATAATTTTATATACTTTTAGTTTAGTTTCATGAAGATGAATTTTATTAGATAATTAGGTTCCATAATATATTTTTAATTGTCGCTCGTTATTGATTATTAAAAATTTATTATATAACCAAAATATTAAAAAATAATTATATATCCTAATTATATTTTACTAACTCATATAATGTCCCTAAAATTAAATTGAAGCATTCAAAAATATAAATTTTAAAAAAATTAACAAAAGCATAATAAACATTTTAATGTGTAATATGGAGGGTAAATAATACAAGTGTACTGTTGAAAATGATGATCGGTCATTTCCTCTAAAGTAAATAAACATGACGAATGAATTAAAACTCAACAAGTAATTTTTTTTAGCCAACACGAAAATAGTACGTAAATGCCCACGTAGGATGTACAAAATTAAGTTTGTCTTAGATTTATTGCATAAATATCCACAATAATAGTAAAAGAAGAGAAAAAAAAAGAGAGAGAGAGATTTTGGCTTGCCCCTTCTGAGGTGGCTAACAAATTAATGGACCCCATCAATGAAGCCATGTTTAAATCCATCCACCCATATTCTCCCAACCAATCCTATTTTTGCTTCTATCTCAAAAATTTGCTGATTTGGCCCACTATCTTCAAAATGATTGTTCAAACTTCAACATAACGCCATTATCTTGAGCTTAATACCTGTTTCTCCAATGCCAGGAGCAATACATGTTACAGGTCTGTTGAACTTGAACTGCATTTCATTTGATAATTCTCTGTTTACAGCCCCATTCTTTATTTACACACTCTTTGAGTGTTGAAATTTTGCAGTTCTTGAATTCAAGGGCGTTTCTTCTCCATCAAAACCTTCTGCAAAATCCCTTAAAGGTAAAATATGAATAAAAAACCTATAGATTTTTATTTCTATAATAGTGTTTGATGATGTAACAGAATCTAATATTTTCTAACTAGTTTCGATGGGGAAGAGGCAGTATCAGACATGGGACAAAGGGAGCTTCTCTTTGTAATGATTCTGATTTTTCAACTTAAATTTCAAGAATGTTGTCAAGTGTAGTAGACTTCATTTAACATGTATGTAAACAGGAAAATTAATGATATTTTGACAGCCCCATCACGAAAATCCGAGAAAACTTAGTTGTAGCTCTTCTTGATGCTGGGGGGAATGAGATAGCTCATCAAGGTGTGTTGTTTCAACTTATTAAACTGCATTGTGCTTTCTACCTTTTTAATAGATGAAGCTTAAATTGTATTGGTTTTGTGGGGTAGATATTCGGACGATGCAGATCATTGAGAAGGGATCTTGGGATGAGGTTTTCTCCATCAATGGAGGTGGACATGTGCACATGAAGTTGCACTTCACTCTCAGTGAGGAGGATCGCAATCGTGTTCGTGTTATGGTACTGTATTCAGCCTGCAATGTATCTGTTTCTTGTGCAAGAAGTTTACTTGATTGATTTTTTATAATCATATCATGTAAATGTTATTTGTATTGCAATTAGGAGAAATGGGTTAGGGTTTTAGCTGATAATTCTCTCAATTCTCATCATTTATTAATCAGTGTCTTATATCTGAGATGGATCAAGATATACATCTACTTCAACAAATGTGCATTTGGAATCTTGTTTTGAATTCTCATACATTTTTGGTGCTGTGCAGAGAGAATCTGTGATGAAGAAGAAACTTGAAACGGAACCAAACATTAAACTTAGATTTCAGGATGCTGTTACTTCTGAATCCATGAAAGATGAACAGAAAGTGTCAGGTTCGTACTCACTGCGACGTACTCAATAACATGCTCTTACTTCGTGTTTCCCTTAATATTTCATCAAATTGCGAATGGGAATTTAGCATCCAATCATGGTATCTAATTCCGACATAATTGAAGTCCTCTTTTCTCAGAGAATTTTAGTGATTGTGTGATTGATGTATGTATGTCTTAAGCTTCTGCAAAAGGGTTCGGTAACATAGGTTTAACGAGCCCGAAAGTTGAGGCTTCTCGAGCAGGTTCTTCTCCAGCTTCCTCTGCCTCTAGCCATCAGATGGATGGAAGCCTCATTCTTGATGGTCCCATCCCAGTTAAGGAGTTATCAGTTGTGCTCTTTTTCCATTTTCATTTTGGATATTACTTGTGGAAGAAAACAAGTAATTTCATCATTTAACCTAACAATCAGAAGTTGCCTGTTTTAGAATGCAACAGAAGGAAGCCAAGGTGCTCCATTTCCTCCCGTTAGTAGACATGAAATCGAGGCAGTGTCTCCTCCTAGTATAAGATCGAACAAAGAGGAAGCACCTTCTTCGTCTAAGTTACCAAGATCATTCGTTGCACCTCAAGAACAAGGCCCTGTGAAGAAAACTCCAAGCAGTGTGAGAAATATGATCAGTGCCTTTGAAAACAGCCAGCTTCAGGTACTTAAATTTTTTTCTGATTCTAATGTGGTTTCCAAATTGTATAGATTTTGTTATCAGTGAATATGAGACTTGAACATGGACTGTTCCAACTCCAATCAGGAAGTAAAAACCATGAAAAGAGCAGCATCTGTACCGTCTCAATTGAACAGATTGAGGAAGGAAAACTTATTGGGAGATAAAGCTTCCACTGATTTTAAGGATCACCGCCTCAAAATCTGGCACCGCCTGCCTAACATTTCGAGTGAGAGTGAGCCATCTCAAGCTGAAAAGGAGTTGGATTCAACTGTAAGATCTGATCGGTCAGCTTCAGAAACAACTATTAGTTCTGAAAGTAGAACTGAGCTTTCCTCAAAGTTGGCAAGTTCTTCGGTTGCAGAAGGAAGTGGGAGAGGAAGAGGAAGCGAAGAAGATACTGGCTTGAAGAGCTCAACTATGACTAACATTCAAGAGGCTCCAAAAACTTCAGAATACTATAAAGAAGAATGTCACTTGGCTCAAAGCTCTGGTATGTGGATATTTCCGGATAACACAAGACGTTTGTGTATCACAACTGCAGGTGATCAGGTCGTGAAAATGGTAGGGCGTCGTCGCACTGAGGCCAAAACACATCAACCAAGAAAGATTTCTTCAGAGTTGCAAAAGGTATTGTTTCTGTAATGTTCTGTCTGAAACATAAATATCTGCCTTTCTATCTGTATTAATGCATATGCATATGATCAAAAGCATGAGAAAGAGCATAAGCTGGAAAAGAACTCGAAAAAAGTCCATAACCAGCAAGAATCAGGATCTACTAGTTCTCCAAATGACTCGCCGAATGGACTAATTGGACAGGTGAATTTCAAACCTTGATTCATGTCTAAATTATTAATCTCCTGAAACTTCAGTCTTTTTCTTTTACTTGTCAGGTGATAAAAATTGCAGTGATAGTAGGCTTCGGAGTTCTAGTTCTTCTCACCAGACAAAAGGAACCACGGTATGTGTTTAGCTTAGGGAACTGCTTTCGAACCATAACACAAATGAGGCATGTGTTAACAAGAAGCTTTTAGCAGGAAGAAGCACAAAGAAGAAAAAGATCTTTTCCACATACCAGATTATGTTGATGAAAGGACATTAGAGCCATGGACAGGGAAAAAATAAAATATCGTCATACTGTAGTTCGACGATCTTCGTCTGCATTGCTCCACAGACAACATGAACATACATTAAATCTGTGAGAAATTGCCCTAATTGATGTTCTTTCATAATGTTAATCTAATTTGGAAGCATACTTGTCTTCAGCATCAACATTTTTCCACTAGAATAGTCTAGTGTTTGGTGAAAAAAGCCAACAGTTGCATCTTCAGTTTCAATTTATGGACAGTGAAAATTTTGAAGATGATGTATGTGTATATATATAATATCTGGGATGTAATTTTACATAAGCAAGTGACCACTTTTGCTGTCAGCAGAAGCAAAACATCAATCAGTTTCATATTTCTTATCATCACTCACTAAAACTAATTGATCCCCATCTCTAATCAGCTCTATATCATCAATTGCAGCACCATCTCTGCTCAAAACTTTTGCAGGAACAAACCCATATTTCTCTGCACCAATTTTGAGCAGCTCTTGAAAGCTCTGTGGAAGTAGGACTAGCTTTCCTGCTTGGTCGCCTTTCTCGGGGCAGCTCACAGTCACTCTGGCGGCGTAACTCCTACTAGTTGAATTCGTCGTGTTGTCTACGGGAAAACCCGACCTTTCCTCTCCCATTTGCGCCGCCGACATGATTCCAAACAGAGAATTGTAGAAATTGCTAGACTTACGCCTAGGCCGAGATTTCCCCCACGAGGAATCGGAGGCTGGGAACGAGGAATCCTGGTTGAGGGGCAAAATAGTCGGTTCGCTTTTAAATTTTCCGAGGAAACGAACTCCATGGCGCTCCTCGGGGACCCGGACTGCAGGCTCTTCAGTTTTCACCCCTTTGTAAGAATCGAATAGTTCTTTAATCTCGTCATGGCCTTGCTGCTCGGCGAGGTCCCTTGCAGTCCAACCATTTTCGTCGCCTATGTAAATATCGGCACCTTGGTCGAGGAGAAATCTGACTATGTCAATGTTGCCTTCACAAACTGCGACGTGGAGAGCCGAGCATCTGTTGCTCTTTGGTTGAGTGACGTCCCCTCCACGACGAACGATTTCCTTGAGCAAATCCAAGTTGTTTTGCTCAGCAGCAGTGCAAGAAAATAGACCAACATCGCCGTTGGTCAATGTGGCACCGTTATCGAGCAATAGCTTAATGACGGGCTTGTGCATGCCAAGCATGGCCTCCCAAAGTGGTACACTTCCCTCTGAATCTGCATGCAATAAATTATGTGTTTCAGCTAAAGATCCACTTTCTTAGAAACAAAACTCAGGTGTGGAAAAGGACTAATCGATATAATAATCAATACTGAACTTGCAATAGTCAAATAATGCACATTGAGTTACAATAATATATCCAGCAAGAACACCATTCCATTTCAAGTAAAGTCAGCTGATAGTGATATTAATGCACACCTAATGTGGCAAGTTGGCAGATGGCGAATGATTATTTAATCACAAGTTGACTTCTAAAAGTCAAATCATGGGAAAATTAAATGGGACATAATAAGTGTTTTTTGACAATCACCGGCCATAACTTGTCGAGCTCTATCCTATTCATATTATATACATATAAAAAATTGGAACTGTAATAATAATTTATGTAGAAATAATGAGTGTAGATGTGCACTAGAAGCAAGAGTTCCAAGACTAATCCAGATCTCTCAAGACATGCAAAATGTACTTCCAGTTCGTGCCAGCTATCTAATCAATATAAATATTAAAATGTCAGGACAATTGCCCTGTTAATAATAAAACAAAACATGAAATGTTTATCACAAAACATGAAATGTTTATCAGACAATTAATTTTCCATTACAGTACATCTAATCAGAAACAGAAAGCCAGATGAACCTCATCCATTTTAGCGAAAGATGATGATTATTGATGAGTCATTAAAAAAATAAAAGAAATGGTCATCGATTAGAAAAAATCTGAGTGTATTTATACAGAAAGCGTGATCACAAGCATCATAAAATCATCAATTAGATTGCTGGCCACAAAAAGTAGTCAGCTGTGTCATCTGTCCACCAGCTCATATTTTAAGCCTCTTATTAAATATGGAAACTTGTATGACTACGCTATGACACATGCCTCTGTAAGTTGACATGAATGCCTAAATTTAAACAATTTCTTGCGAACATCAGAAGTCGGTTATAGAATAAGGCTTTCAGGAATAGAAAGATGCAACATGAAGTCAACTCAACCAGACTGGAGAATGAATGTATTAGTTATTGCAACATGAAGTCAACTCAAACAGATTAGAGAATGAATGGGTCAGTTATTTAATTCCAGCTCTCATAACAAGGAAGGGACACATAGTAGTTATAAATATGCCAAATTTGCATTATCCTCTGATTATTTATATTTCAGCACCATCAATACCCCCACAACTTGAATCACATCTATTCGATATGTGTAACTAATAGTTCATACTCAACAAAAAGAAGATTATGGAGATATACAGGCTACCTCAAAAAACTTTTAGGGCCATCCTACCACATGCAACACAGAAATCTAATTTAAATGAAATTATGATGTAGCTTTAGGAAAAGTATGGTTATTGAAGTACGACGGACCTCTGCTGTTGATGTCTGCCCCAAAATCCAGCAAAAGAAGCACACAATTCTCATTTCCTTGTGATGCTGCTATATGCTGAGCAAATCGATAAATAAAGAAAATTAAATTCAGTAAGTAACATATCATAGGCCTCTTTACTAATAATTAAGCATTAGCAGAGGTATATACTCACCAATGCCGTTCTTCCATTGTTATCGGATTCATTCGGATCAAGACCCCTCTTCAACAGATGATGCAATAGCAAGTCATCTCCTCTAAGGGCTGCAAAACACAGAGTGAGAGGTAGATCCAATCTTCCTCGAGCAAGCATGTTCTCGGTCTCTATAAGAACTCCTTCCATTATTGGGTCCTTCAATTGCTTCAAATGCTGAAATAATTAAAGTTAATGTATCAGTCTTCTCCAAAACAAAAATGAGCACTAATAAGCAATCCAAAAGTTAAAACACAGAGAGAATCCTAGAATGACAAACTCATCTCACTAAAGATAAAGGATAATTTATAGGAATTAGACCTGCAGAAGGTTATTCATGATTATCGTCCCATCTCCAACATTGGCCTGAATGATGTTAAGAAATGTGGTGCGGTTCAAACGCAATAGCTGGCATAATCTTTTCGTACGCACTGTGAATAGTTGGGGCCTATAACAAAGGACACCAATCTCACCAAATAGATCACCAGTTTTGGCCTCTCCAACAACCTGAAATAAATTGTTGAACTCTTAGTCATGAGCTTAATTTAAAACATCTTTATGAACAATTCAAATCAGACTTGCCTGTTCTGCTCCATTTTTCATGACCAAAAAATCCTGCAAAGAATTTACAACACAATGAACTCAGTACATAAAAAAGGGACACTTGATAAACTGGTTCCTAGAATAGCATAATTCTACAGCACCAAAAAATGATAAAAGCAAGATTTTGAGGCTGAACTTTACCACTGCCCCCGAAACAAGGATATAAAAATCGGTTGGAGCTTCATTCTGCAGGACCACATCTTCTTTGGGAGGAAAATACTCAGCCTTCATCTCAGATACCTTTTTGAAGAAAGAAACGCAACTTAAGGTTATTCAAAAGAAAGAAAAATCAAAAGAGTTCATGAAATTTACCAGCTGGAAGAGCAAATCGTTGGATACTCCACGAAACAAGTATACCTTATCTACTAGAGAGTAGAAAAGGAAGTGGGATATACTTGATCGTATGGCTTTTGGAAGAGAATCGAGAGTCTCTTGCTGTTGCAGCCCCTCCGAGTCAGTTCGGAACTTCAAGCACAAATGTGAAAGCATCTGGTCTTGAAGACGAGCAGGCAGTTGATTCCTTTGTGCAAAACTTGAAGCAGCTTGAATTGTATCTCTCTAATATCGGACATGGCATAAGAGATATACGATAAACCAATTAATTGAAGGCATGTAGGACCAAGAAGAAATTTTCAACATATATCACTTAAGAGCAAGGAAATGTATGAGTAGTTACTCACAAATTGCCGAGTTTTTCCAGTCCCATGGACAACCAAATTTGTCATATTTCCTATCAAATATGCTGTTAGTCCCAAGTTGAACAGCATGTAAAATATATCAAATATCATCTCCCTTGTATTTTCAGGATGCAAATCTCCATAGCCAACAGTTGTCAAAGTTGTAATGGACCAATAGATTGAAGTCACATAGCGAACCCATACACTTTTCTCATGGAAATCTTCAATGACTGCTCCAATCCATGTCTTTTTTGGATCAGGATACTTAGCAGCTAGTAGATAATAAAAGCAACCAGCACAATGAACGGCAAACAAAGTAACCTACACACACAAAAAAAACATTATTCAATAGAATGAAGAATATATTCAACAGAGCTTTTCAATGGTTTAAGATTTAACTTACACAAACGAGTTTCGCACACCTAACCCAAAAGTAGTTGAACTTCCTATCTTTCTCCAATCTGATTTGCAGAAAGACAGATATGGGTAAATGTAAGAACAATGCTAATCTAAACTTGAGATTGCATACAATGTGCCTTGTAAGAAATGCAAGTCATGTTTACCGGGCAAATAAGGCTCCAACTCTTCTAAGTCGCCAAAGACGAAGCATATTGAATAACCCATAAGTCTTTAATGGGCGGGGCAAAACCTTGATAGCAAGTTCTGAAGGGATTGAAGAAATGACATCGAGCACGAACCAACTACGAACATACTTAAAAGCAATCTGCCTCCGGTCATCAACGAGTAGATATGTGCTTTTATCCAGATAAGCTACAAAGAACGTAAGGATGACGTCAATAGCAAAAATTCCATTGACAATATTATCGGTAATGGCAAGACCCTTTGCAGGTTTATCAAGAAACCCAAACTCAAATGGAGACACCCAAGCCGTATAAACAACCAGCACAACAAGAAAGAGCTGCCATGTTCTGCAAGCAAGAATTGAGATGATTTAATTTGAAAAACTCTTCTAGCAATAAAACTTCAAAAAAGAAATCACATTAGAGACAGAATATGAACTCGAAAGAGCATAACGCAAAATGATCAATATCAAAAAGGGACCATGTCCCCCACCAACCATGTCAAAAGTGGCACTATTTTCTTCGAAAATCATCAGGAAAGATTTCAGAAAAGGTAGTTCAACTACTCAAAAAAAAGTCCAGTTTGTTCAATTCATTTGCAAGTCAATTTGCAAAGTTGAGAACATTTGAACCAACATAGATATATTCTGCTTTTGACCTGAAACATGAAAGTATAACAACAAACAAACACAGATTTTTCTTCATTTCATGGGAAATTCAGTACACCTATGTAACAAGATTCCGTTGAAAAAGAACTCACTTTAAGTCCAAAAAGTGCCAACAGTGACAGAAGTGTGAGCTTTAAGAACGTTGTACCACCACCATTAATCAAGGGGGGGGAGAGAGAGAGAGAGAGAGAGAGAGAGATGGGACAAAATGAACAGAAAAATGCCAAAAATATATAGACTGGAACCGTAAAAATATTGTAATTGATGTTTCACCATCTTCCCGATCAAACAAACAAAAGAATAAAACAAACAAAACCCACAACATGGGACATGCAAATTAGTACAAAACTCCCGAAAGAAATGAAAAATCAACCTGTAGCGGCGATCGTAAGGCGAAATGATGAAAGAGCGAAGCCTAACTCTACGATTACTTCTGGCGCCAAGCGAGGGGAGAATCCCAGTTGAAAGGCTGTAATGGCTGCCTTCACGCGACAGCTGTTCAATCTCATGTGCTCGAGCGGCGTCTCCGCCGCCAACGCACATTGAAACCCTCAACAGCCCACCTCCACCTCCTCCTCTACTGTTACTAAACGCATCCGCCATTGTTGATGGTGATGGCGATGCTGTCTGTATGTGCGTT
>AYJT01080347.1:0-16173 GCA_001278415.1 Ocimum tenuiflorum | reverse complement strand
GAATTGAATAGACAAAAAGTCAAAAACTTGTGAAAGAAAAGATGATGTGGCAATTATATATCGTGAAGAAACGACTTCAATTGAATTGAATAGACAAAAAGTCAAAAACTTGTGAAAGAAACTACGTACCGTAAAGAAGAAAAGACAACGATTACAATTTTATGACTCCGTGAGAGAATTATTGTTGTAATTTTATAAATTTGATGTTGATTTTTTAATTTAATTTAATCGTGACGGTGACGTGGATACGTAACGGTCATATCATCTTTCGTTGGATAACTTACTAATACCGTTAAGTATGGAGGTCATAAATTGAGCATCTTGTGATATTTTGGGTCTTAAATTAGAATCTTGGCGATCTTTCGGGTCCTGAATTGGCAATCAAACTTTCATGTCCTTGATTGACAGATAAATCATCTTTCAGGTCCTAAATTAATTATATTTCTAGTTCTTTTCATTGTTTCCGCCAGTTAAGTTTGTGGCTTTGATAAGGCTTCTCAATCTCGAATTATATGGTTTTTTTTCAAATGAACTTAATAATTAATTGTCCGTATATTTGAATTTTATTTTGGAAATTTTGATATAAATAAGATATATCGAGATGAAAACAGTTTCTTTAAACTCAGTAGCAAGATTTGATCTTTTTAATCTCTAAAAAAAGAGTTAGAATTTTGATACAAATTTATTGCATAAACATTTTATATGGGACTTGGAACATGAATCAGAGGTTTTTAATATGTAAATTACATCTTTATTGTATAATGATATGTTATAATACAAGGAGAGGAGGAGTGGCAAACGACTATCTTATGTTCCAGAAAATGTATGGTTAACATGTAATGCCAAATGGCAGAGTGATGACTGCAAAATAAACTCTGAAATTGCAAGAAAAAGGGCGTAGATGAAAGAGGGCATCCCAGATTCTCAACTTCTCCGCTACCTCGGTCGAGTTTATGATATTGAGAAAAAGTGCTAGTATTGGTGTAAGTTTTTTCAAATATCAATTTAACTTACATAACTATTATAGTATTTTAATGTGTACTTCATTTTGTAGGGGGAGATTAATAGGGGCGCAAAGAGCTCAGTCAACCAACACCGGACAACATATGGAGCTTGTTCAAGTCTATACGAATGAGCTAACGGGGTGGTAATCGTGAGGATCGGTTTGTTATCGTGTCGATCCGTTAGTGATCTAATCTATTAAGATTGTATTTGTATCCGATCCGTTAAGGACATGCCAAATCCGTATCCGTATCCGATCCGATAAGCTCAAATCCGCATCCGATCCGATCCGACACGAATCCGATAATTATCCAATCCGATAACCTGTTAATGATCCGATAATTATCCGATCCGTTAATGATCCAATATTTATCAGATCCATTAAGAATCCAATAAAAATTTAATATGATAAAACAATATGAATATTAAAATTCTAACATTCAACTCAAGATTCTCCACTACACAATACGAAATATAGAATTTCAACATTCAAATCAATATTTTCAATCACAAAATATTACAATTTCAAATCACATAAGTTTACAAATTCCAAATAGTTGAGTAACCAACTTGGTGGGAATATTTTGATTTCGGATCACAAAAAACAAGACCCTAAGAAGTGGGAAGCACGATTGACCAATTTAACACGATTGTTTACTTGCACAAGTGAATATATATAATTAGTAGGCTCCAACACCGACAATTTCATGAATCCTCAAAATATCTAAGTTATACAACGAAAACTACTACACATGTTAGAGCATCACTTAACAACATTCATATTTACAAGAGATAAAAATATCATAAGTTGTCAGTGTAGCTTATAATAATAACTAAGTTATAAATTATATGGTAATGAAAATAAATTAAGTTTCTAATAATTTGCCTCTTTTTAACAGGAGAAACGTGCAACAATTGAGACTTTAGAGTGGCCTTAAGATGCAATAGAATTTGCTTCATCATCAATATTCAAATTTAATAATTTCAAGGCTTTAGAGGAGCCTTCGAAATATATTCAAAGTTTCAAACCCTAAAGCAAATATAATATTTTAAAAATAATCAATTTAATATAATATCTATAATTTAATATATCATAATTACATAATATATTAAGATTAATTGTAAATTTCTTAACGGATTGATAACAGATATCCCTATTCGATCCGAATTCGATTCGATCTGCGGATAACCTGATCCGATCTGTATCCGATACTAATCCAATCCGAATTTTTCATGCTCTTATCGGGTCAATCTGTATCCGATAAGCCTAAATCCATATCCATAATCATCGTTCGAATTCGTGTCGGATTATCGGATCATGTCAGAAATTACCACCCTTCACTGAAAGCAGCCGACGATGTTTCAAAAAAATGATGTGTATATGGCTTAGGATCGCAAGCCAACACATACATCGCTGCACGTAGCTCGAGTTCGTTGGCTCGACCAACCTCCGAGAATGTCCTTAGACAAAGAATAGCTGACTTGGAGGTGAAACTCGATGTACAAGCGACAGACAGTCGAGCACAACTTGAAGCACAAGCGGCAAAAAGTCAAGCACAACTTGAAGTACAAATTCAAAAGTATGAAGCACTACAACCTTGGGTTGACGCTCAAGAAACAGATCTGCAGAAGAAGTTTGAAGACATGTTCGCCAAGTTCATGGCCGGTTCAGGACCTCCTCCACCACCACCATAGATCCATGTTAATTATGACAATTTTGAACAATATGTTAATGTTTTTATGACAATATGATGAATTTATAATGTAATAACTAATTTGTAGCATTTAGTCTTGAAGAAATGTGTGTTTTTGGGTTATGGTGTATTAATTTACAATAATATGTAGCAGGAAATATAAAAAAGAAAGTTAAAAATAATTTTTATTAGCGACGAAAAATCCATTATTAAATTAAAGTAAAAATAATTTTGCAAAATTCATTAGAGACGGAGAATATGTCGCTAACGGGAATGAAAAAAATGGAAAATTATTTAGTGAATGAAAATTCGTCACAAAATTAAATTTTTAAAAAATTCACAAAATCAATTATCCGTCACTAATATTAATTAATAAAATAATTCACAAAAATAACGGTTGATAAATCCGTCGCTATCATTTTTAGTGACCCGTTTATTTTTTTTGTTTCGGTTGTTCTTTTGACGCTAATCCATCACTAAATATTTTTAGCGATGGATTTTATGTATTTAGCGACAAAATTTTTCGTAGCTAATCCGTGACTTTTTGTAGTGAGGTTAATATCACATATCAACCAGTACTATGTAATATAATGTACCATTTTGATAGATGAGTGGCTGATTACGGTTGGTTTCAGGGGATCATGAACCATCGCATGGGTGGTTCTACACTTAGGCTTACGGGATCGACGACCCATGATGAATTGAGAATTTCTTTAGTAAAGGTATTTGACTGGGAATCCTATGTGAGAATTATAGTGATATTTATGTTATTTGAGCCCCACGACAAATAAAAAATCTTTCAAGTGTAATATTCAATTTGAAGCCTCCATGACATTCGACTTCTACATCCGCCACTGAACTATGTTAAAATTTTATTTTTTAGGCTTTACATTATTCACTACAATTAGTGAGAATGGTTGATTACATACAATTACGGTTTATAATAATTTTGATTGTTTAATTTTCAAATTTCTTGCTTATTATCTGGCTATTAGGATTGCTTATTTCACAGTTGAGACTCATGACTCTTTTTATTTTTATAATTACTTTTTTGCATTCATAACAATTATTACAAATATAATAAATTTAATAGCGAGTTTATTAGGAGACATTCTAACATTCCATACGCGAAGATTTTGTATGAGAGGTATTACCGTATTAGATGATAGAATCACTTCCCCTAAAAAGAACTTAGTAAAACTAAAATGAAATGCATAATTTAAAACATACGATCCATTCGAGGTATGACTATGTGGGTAATTATATTTTTCAACTCCGTTGGATAAAAGTGCTAAAATGGAATGATTATCTATTAGTTGACCCTTTTGAAGGTTCAATTCATTTTTAATTATTTTCGTGTTGTCAATCACAATAATTAGAGTGTGGTTATGATCCATTAATTATTATAATGATAAATTACCCGCGATTAATATAATGTTTGATATTATTCATATTAAACGGACTTGTAGATTGTAGCTTGTTTGTGAACACATGCTATTTCTATTAAGTGCTTATTTTTGGAATAATTAAATAACTTGATATCTTTTGTGGATATTAAATTCCAATTTATGGGCGAAATCCCGTTATGATTGAATCTAGTTGCACCAGTAAATATTTATTACATTCTTAAAGACACGTCTTTTCAGATTTTAAGGGATTATTAATTTGTAATCTAATGGTCTATCAATTTACAGAAAAGTTAGTTACCCAGTTTATGTACCAAGTAATACAGTGGTGGGAACACAATCTCACACAAGAATAACATTTTTGCTTGGATTATAGTTTGTAACGTCTGACCAGATCACAAAACACTACACAACCAATCTCATCATTCTTTCTTTCTACACTAATTTTCTTCAATCCCATACTTATTTTCCCTTTCCTTTTATATTTTATTATAAATAATACATTTTGAAGAGGTAAAAAGTATTTTCCCCAACTTATATTGACAATAGTATTTGGATTATAAATCTTTTGGAAAATTACTTCAATCATGCTCGTCCCCTCATAGTTGTGGTGTGGCTAGATAGACAATTAATTGCACAATAATATATTTTTGCCTACTTTTGTTATCCAAAATACATAAATAAGATATCATAAAAATAGATATTTATTTAGCTCGTGCACAGTATAATAAATTACTATAACAATAACGAGAGTTCGCTCTTCAAATATATTATTATTGTATTTATATGCTATGAATGAATGTCATATCAATAGGTAATAGATTAGATTTCAAGCCATGTGATTGTGGATAACACTATAAGGAAGGAAAATACAATTCTCCTTTCTAAAACGCAGCCGATGTAACACTATAAACTGTGAAAGTCCATATCATGAATTAGATTGGAAATTAAAAAGATGGTGGATTGTGTGTGCCCATACAATCAAATTCATTTTATAAAAGAGAAAAATATATACACAATGCCCCACAAATAGCGATATCACACTTTAAACATTTTTTTATTATTAAATTAGTGAACACCTCTTAACTCAATAAAATATTTGATACATAATCATATCCCCCTAACATGGTCTTTCAACAGAAAGAAAATTTAAATGATTGAAAGGAGCACGGGAATTTCCGAATAAAAATAATAAATCCATATTCTTCTTTTTTTTTTAGAAAAAATCCGTATTCTTTTTGGATGCGTAATCATTTCGCCATAACAGGGTATTTCTTAAAAAGGAATAATAAAATAATAATAAAGAGGAATAATGAAAATTAAAATTTAAAGAATGAACATCAAAGACTAAATCTATAACTATTATAAAAAGTGTATTGTACTTTATATTATCACTCTCAAATATTTAATTTAAAAACAAAAATATAATTTACAAATTTTTATATTATCAATTGTATAATTTTGTAACCATCTAAACCTTTATATGTTTACTGTATTAATAGTATACATTAATGTTGTATGTAATAAATTATAAACTTGGTGCAATCTATCATATTATATGAATGCACGTCTCATCCGCTGGTAATAGGATGAACGTCCTTGTGTTATTATAAATTTTGCATACTCCCATAATAAAATATAAAATTGAATTTGATATTGTTTTTGATAATATTATGTTTATTTTGCATATTTCGATTTGATTGTAATATTGCATGCATAGTGTGCATTTTTTTTTGACTGGGCATAGTATACATTATAACATCATATAATAATTATAGGATGATCTATAAACTGTAAAACAAAAGAGTTAGTCAACATATTTCTATTTTTTTTACTATGTGCAAATGCAAAAAATAAATACATATTATTTTATTCTATAAGAGTAAAAAGTAATATATACTTTGATAATTAATAAATTTGAGCAAGAAACACGTCTTATATCTCGCAAATTAGCTTCATCAATTCAAAAAAATTTGAACTTCAATTGTTAAAAATTAACTGTTATGCGGTTAGTTAAACATATTATTAACATACACAAAAAAAGAAACAAATTATATTATGAAATTCGCAAAGGCGTAGATAATAAGTTTACAATATATTAATACAAGTAATATTTATGGAAAAATTAATATGAATTCTTCAAATTTAAAAACTGCCCTCACGCAGGATCGAACTACGGACCTTCAGTTTACAAGACTGACGCTCTACCACTGAGCTATAAGGGCATTCACCAAAGCATAAAGCTTATAAAATATTCTACTCTAAAGAAGAAGGATCTATTTTTCAAGATATTAAACCCGTATAATATTTGATTGAGAAGGAGAAATTTGCAGAGCGGAGAAATGGCGGCGACACCGCGAATGGAGATCGAGAAGCTGAGCGTGGAGCAGCTGAGGGCGCTGAAAGAGCAGGCTGATCTTGAAGTTAATCTACTCCAGGACAGTCTTAACAACATCCGCTCCGCCAATGCTCGCCTCGAGATCGCCTCCGCCGCGCTCCACGACCTCTCTATCCGCCCTCAAGGTCTGCACTCCGCTATGTTTTGCTTACGGTTGGAGTTCCATAATCTCTCCGTTTTATGTTTTTTACTATTTTTTGGTCAGGGAAGAAGATGCTGGTGCCCTTGACGGCGTCACTTTATGTGCCGGGAAAGCTGGATGATGCGGAGAAGGTCTTGGTGGACGTTGGCACCGGTTATTTCATCGAGGTTAGCGCAGCCAGATTTCTTCTATCTATTCAGCTGACCACATAGTCGTCGTTTTTCTCTGATACAAAAAATTGAATTTTGTGAATATGTCTTGAGCCCTAATTTTTATTTCAAGTCAGTGCGCTTTAACCTTTTATGGTCATATTCCGGCTTTGCTGCTTCTGCAACTTGCATTGTGTGGTCCAGGATTCTTTTGAATCTTATGTTGTTTTGCGGAATTTATGAAGCTTTCGTATTATTCTGTCAGCTGTTATTTCAGAAATTGAATTAACACGTATGCCGTGGTTTGCTGTTGGATATGCACTCTAGTACAGCCGGAAGTTTTGGATAATGAAAGCATATTATTCAAGAGCTTTTGTGTGTTCATAGCTACAAAGTTGAAGTTAATATTCAAGTACTCTATGTATGTCACACTTGTGAGATGAATGCTGTTAGTTGTAGGAAATGCTAAATGGGTATTACGGGGTTTGGCAACGAAAAGTCGATGTTTGATTTTGTAAGTTGTGGAAAAATTCCAAAGTCTGTAATTTAATAGGATATTGCAATTTGCAAGAGGATGGGCGGCAAGTAACAGCTATGTTACACTCTTGATTTTGGACGGTCCTTCATTTGTAAGCTTAGGATGGTGCTTCTTTTGGTTGATTTTCTTAGCCTATCTTAATCCATGTTATTCTGTTCCAAGTAGTCTTGCCATGTTGATATCATTACCTATGGTATCATAATAGCTGTGTGCAGAGTCTTGGATCTCAAAGCATGGTAACTCCACCAGAGTCTGTAATATGCTGTGCTGTCATAAAATATTTTACTGCTTACTGAAGTCTGTGGTGTCTCATGACTTGTATCGAGCAGTCAGTGTCATATACTGCACACGTTTTCATTTAATTCCAAAAAGAGTGTTTGCCTCTGAATACTTGGACATGCATCCAAGATGTAATCCATACTCTATGATGACAATTCACTTTCCCACTTCCTTGCCTCTTGCACGCACCATTGAAGTTAGCTATATTTCTTTTGGCATGTTAAGGAATACATGTTGATACATAATAAAAACATTGGATGCTTGTTCATGCCTTCATGCTGCTGTAGTGTTGCCTTTTTCGTCCAAGACTCTGTTGACTTCGTGTTCTATTGAATGATTATGGTGACCTTTTCCTACAATTTAAAATGTGCCTTGTATCTTGATGGAATGGTTAATGCAAAAGATATAGATCAAAATTTACTTCTGGTGCCTTTATTTTCGTTTTATAACTGGGAAAACTATCATGGTTAATGCTAATGCATTTCACAATATTGCCTTATCAACAAATCTTTCATTTTCTACTAGCAAAGGTGTAACTCCACATCTAATGCCATCATATTTAAGAAAAAGAAAACAGTAGATGGTTTCTGTAACAAGTAGTATGTCAAGTTGGTCTAATGCTGTTTGTTTGATTTGTATCTAGTCAGTAATCCCTCCCACAAGCTCCTATACATTAAAATGTTGCCTTTTTTTAATAAGTTGCAATTAAGGATTCTTTGTGATCATGTGGCCTTCTATATCTGATCAGACCTGTCTTGATTTTAATTCTAATGCTGCTGATTTTTCTATCTAAGCAGAAAACTATGGTTGAAGGCAAAGACTACTGTGAACGTAAAATTGCTCTGCTCAAGTCGAATTATGACCAACTTCTTGAGGTATATTTCGTTAACTTCTCTCATCATTTTTTAGCTGTTAATATCTGTTATGCAACGTTCATGGAAACTTTTTAACTCAAAATTGCCTACTCAAAACTTTTTACTATTTTCCTACTTAAGACTTGTATGAGGAAACTACTCGTAACATTCTGTCTTCCTTTTGTCTTTACAACTTTGTCTCCTGTATTGTCAATGATGGTCTAATTTGTTCCTGTTAGTATAGTTAGAGGGTCAACTTGACTTCCTTATTCCTTCTTTTAACTAGGTTCATAAAAACAATTTTGTAAACTAAAAGTGGGCCTAAGGCTATTGCAGTTTTTTCATGAAAATCAAACTATTAGGTAAAATTTTAATCTTGGAGATTGAATAAAACCATGCCTACTGTATATTTATACAAGTCTTATATCGCTTTCATACTGGGAATCATTATGTTATATATTGTTAACTGATTATCAGATCAAGAATGTGTCTCTTGTGAATTTTGCATAACATTCTCCTATGCTCATGCTAATTGTTAGCATATCAGACATTTGTAGAGTGTTCCAATTTCATTCGTTAAGGTTGTACTGGTACATTACATTCTGAAGGTGAGACCGAAAGCACCAAAAGACACTTGATAGTAGGCCTTTTAAACGAAAATTATACCAAAGCTTAAGTAGCAAAACATTTCTTGTGTAGGCATGCTTGATATAAGATTTCAGGCTGTAGGTGACAATGACCATACTGTTGTTCCATTACAATTTTATAGAAAACTTGTCTCTTGATCATAGGTGCAATTGAATGTAATGCAGGTGACCACAAAAAAGAGAAGTGTAGCAGATGAAGCTGGGGCAATTTTACAAGCAAAGTTGAGGCAGTTGGCCCCTCAACAGTAAACTATCTGTTAGACGAAAAACATGTTTGGTACTTAATATTGATTGGAATAGTGGTCTCAACGTTGGCTGTTGGTGAGAGAGGAGAGTTCATATTTTATTTTATCTGCATTTGCACTCAATGATGAAATGGGCTGGTAATCAAAACATTTCAGCGTGTTTTGTTTTTCTTGTTCAAATATAGAATGTGTGCTCATCTCGATATGAAAATCGATCCATCCACATGCAAGAGAAACTTCTAGTAAACTATTAGGAAGTGGATAAATCTGAAAACTGATCAAGCTTCACTTGGAATAACATTAAAGAAATAATAGACTTCCTCCTCATCAATAACTCCCACATCTGTCGAACAAACGGAACAACACACACGTTTGATTGAGTGATCTGCTTCATTCCCAGAACCTTTTCTGTTCCTCTTCCGTTTATTACCGGCTTCTGACACTTCCTCCTTTGCCCTACAGTTCACAACAAACATTGCTCGGTATTGGGTCACGTACTTCTCATGCCTGCACAACAAAAATTTCTATATTAGGGATGGAGTTGCATTTTGACTACATATTCTGAACACTGAAACAGCTGGCTGAGTCAATTAGCAATTTAAACAGCAAAAGAGAGGATGAGAAATCGAATTTTGAAATATATATACCACACAGAATTTCTAATGAGGTAAAGGAAGTTACTCAGCGACGATATGTATCTTGCTGAAGCTATGACCCTCTGGTTTTCTTTCGACAATTTGACAAACAACGAGAATAAAATGGTACGAGCTGATTGACAAATTCATAACCTGATGTTTGATGGATACACATGTCAAATATGGAATTCTGGGACATGTCTAAAATGATGCGAAAACTGCTCAATTTTGACATTTCAAGATATTTGAAGAAAGTTATAGATGGGATGATATTCGCATGCATGTATATAACCAGTATAATCTGGAAAAATAAAGCAACCTCCCCTTTCTATTTTGATCCATGCTTCCTAACCCCACAAATCAAATCTTAAACATCCTTTATATATTTTGTCTACATAACTCTAAGCAACCACATCTACCATGATTTTTGGTCCTGCAGAATTTCATTTCCCCCCTGTGGGTATGGCCGGTCCTTCTCTATCACCCTCGAAGCACAGTTGCAGAACATGTTTTCTCTACGATGCTCATCTCTCCGAAGTTTTAGTGGTATTTTTCTCAAATTTTTTAACGCCTTATTCAACCTTCAGAGAACAGAATCGCCCTATTTGCTCTTGGATGGCGTGGGGCTATCATTAGTAGATAATTGAGTTCTCTTGATAGGAGCAAGAACCCCAAAGAAAATGCACCCGAGGTATGCTGCAAGTCTTAGTGGAAGCCCAAGAAATTTTCTCTAGACACTTCTCCAAGAGGTATTTAGTTGTCATGAACTTGCAGAAGGATTAAGAAAAGGACCTACATGCTCTAATGGGAGAGAGACTATAAACTAACTAAAAAATTCATCCTAAGTGTGGAAGATTGTGTTAAAATAATGTGATAATAACTGGTGTAATGGTAAGCAGCCAATGTTTACGGCAGCAGAGTTCTTTTGAAGCCTCATCAAGTCCGAAATCATTGTGATGGTTATTTAAGAGAACAAAAAAGTGGGAACAAAGTGGTTTAAGGTCAGGACATTCTTTTGGACCTCAAGAAGCACAATCCAGAATCAGCAACTTAGAATAAATGTTTGTAGTGATATCAACTGAAAATCAGGTCTTGATGGTTACCTCAAGAAGAAGCTTTGCCAGTCGCTACTAAGTTGCCAATTGTAAATAGCTAATAAAAACCTAATATTCGGAACACACCAGTTATGCTCCCACACCATATCATAAATTCGTTTGGGAAACATCACAAGGGCTAATATTGAAGAGCTTTTTAAAATCAAATCTTCTGCATTCATCAATTTGTGTTCTTAGATCATACCACAGGTAATACGTACTCAGATTCACGTCATATCATAGGCAATTAGTTTGAGTCAACTATCGCAAGGGTACAAAGGGGAAAAAGTGCAGCATCATATCAAACGACATGGCTGGTGCATATGTGCAGTCCTATAATTTTGATACATCTGTTGAAACTATTATCTGGTAAATTGCCCTGATAAAAGAAATAAAAAAAACCAAATAACATTACAAACACCACATTTCCAAAATTAAAGCGAAAGCAGAAAACACGCACTCATAAACTTGGGACATTAAGAAAGTATGGCCAATTAACAGTAGTTTCAAATACTAGAACACCAACAATATCGGAAAAGTATAAGGACGCCCCCAATTAGGCTCACACTATACATGAATTCTGATAAAAATAAATAAATGGAAAGTTGTAGAAGCAAGTAGGAAGGCGAAATACGCATACCTTTGGCAATCCAAACAAAGGGTGGTAAAACAAGCAGGGCAGGAGAGCACAGCATCGGAAATTCGGCCTCCTCTTTGCTTATTAGCCCGTAACTCTTCCTTTTCATCAAGTTTTGGGTCGTAGAATTCCGGCTTCGAGCTATAGTCAATCTCGTCATCATCCGATACTATTGCAGCCAACAGCAAAATTAGGTTTAATTAAAGGGAAAAAAAGGAGCAAAATCACAAATCGAGAGAGAGGTGTTGTGTGTTCACCTATTTGCTGAGAGTCGCCATTAGGGAAACCTTCTACTTCTACTAGAGTTTTTTCACTCATGTTTTTCGAATGCTATTCGTAACGACTGCTACTATTCAGTTATATATGTATCGTCTATCCATCTATAAATCGATACCTGTCGAAACTCTTTTAGATTTTAAAAATAATTCTTAAAATTTATGGAACCAGTTAAATAGTTAATACTAACAAATATTTATGGATATAACTTTTTTTTTCAGTTTCGGAATAGGAGGGTGGGGATACAACTTAATCATTCTTAACAATTACTACAATACATTACATAAAAAGTGGTAAGTATATATAAGATCGTGAAGAAAAAAATAATTTGTATATTTTAGTTTAATTTCAAGAAAATTATGTTGAGATTTTAGCTACGATGTTTGAAAACTAATCTAGAACCAGTAGAGATTTACTTAGATTCTTTATATGTAGTATATGAACTCATGAAGGCATATAGAACCTCCCCTTGCCAGTCAGATGACCTTGCATAACCTCTTAATGCATTAAATTGGACAACAATCATTAAAATTTCTCACCTGAGAAGGGAAGCAAACATGGTAGTACATAACATTGCTCGTTTTTGAGTCAAATGTACTAACACAATCATTTGGGGATCCAATTTCCCAACTTGGATTTGTACTCTTGTACGCTAAGATTTAATCTAATGAGATTTTCATTTTGCTTCAAAAAAAAAAAAAAATGTATTAAGAGGAGGCACAATGAAACATAGCATCAAAGTGCATGTGCGAGTGTAACCCATAAAAGAAGGTATGAATTCATCCATAAGAGTCGAGTGTTTCCAAGCTCGATTGAAATATTTAAAACTTAAGCTCAACTTGATTAAGTTATCATAGTTGATTCCAACATGTCGTGCATGAGTTGAAGTTGATGTGCTAAATGGACATGTTTTATAAATTTGTGATCAATTTGAACAAGTTTTGAAAATTAATAATAGAAAACAATAGAAGCCATGTTAAAATATCTTACATTAATTAGAGATAGAAGTTTGGATCATTATATGGTGAAAGTTTCTCATCCTTACAAGCAGATTTTGTGAGAATAAATGTGGAGCTCAATAACCAACTAATAGCGGAAGTCGAGAGTAAACAGCAAGGTGCCCAAACAAGATGGACAAGCAAATACAACATAGTGGGACTGAAACCACCTTCAAATAACAGATTGAATTAGATGATCACAAATAGTTACCTTTTCACAATAATTTCCAATCGCAGAATTATGATTTAATTCAACACAGACACAGTATATAACATTTATTGGTCAAGACAAGAATGATCTTAGTTTGATGAACTTGTCAGCCTCCTCAGCGGGAGCGGAATTAGTGAGAAGCCGTATGATGCTAGAGTAGTGTTCTTCCGATGCTTTTATTTGGTACCTTCGAGTCATCAAAGTAAAGAATTTCTTTGCATCATCAGCAAATCCACCTTTTTCACAAACACGCAGAACTGCTTTAAAAGTGAAATCATTGGGAGAAAAACCATCTGATATCATCTTCCTGAAAAGATGTATAGCTTCTTCGTACTGGTCACTGCATCCATAGGCCTCAATAAGGGCCGTCCACGTCATTGACCCTTTAACAGAAACTGCATCAAAAGCCAACTTTGCCTTATCAATTGCTCTCCACTTCCCATACATGCGAATAATTCCAGCAGCAACATGAGGGACAGAAGCCAAGTCTTTCTTCACAGCTTGCGCGTGGACTTCCTTCCCGTGTTTTTTATCCCGGAGCTGGCTACAAACACTCAATATTCTTGCTATTGTAACAGAGTCTGGCCTGTGCTCCGATAATTGCATTGATCGGAATATATCGAGTGCTTCATGTGGGCATTGGCATTCTATATAGCTTTCAATCATAGCAGTCCATGCAATCACATTCTTCCTCTCCATGTTATCAAACACTCTTGAGCAATAGTTCAAAATGCCACATTTTGAATACATGATCATCAGAGAGGTTGCAACTGATACTCCTGGGATAAATCCATTTTTTATTGCATATGCGTGAATTTCTTTCCCTTTCTTCAATGCCCTCAGTTTTCCACAAACTGGAAGGACTGTGGCAATTGTGACAAGATCGGGTTTGAACCCTTCTTGTTGCATCCAAATAATAGATTTCAATGCCTGCTCAAGCCTCCCATTTGCTACATAACCGGATAAAAGAGCAGTCCAAGAAACGGTGCTTCTCTCAGTAGATCCATAAAATACCTTTCTTCCAGAAGCCATATCTCCGCACTTGCAATACATATCAATTAGTGCAGACTGAATAAACGGCTTCTCTGAGTAATCTTTGGTCTTAATCACATAAGCATGGGCCTCTTGCCCTATTTTTCTAGCAGATATTTCGCCTATGACTGGCAGAATGCTAGTTAATATAACAGAATTCGCGCCCATGCCCGCCTTCACCATCCACCTCGTGTATTCCAGTGCCTCTCTTTGCAACCTATTATGAGCGAAACCAGCTATCATTGCTCCCCATAGAACAACATCTTTCTCCTCAACTTCCTCAAACACACTACAAGCCAGCTTAATCTTGCCACACTTGAAATACATATCAATTAAACTAGTCCTAACTACAATACTTCCCAATAGACCATTTTTTATCAACATTCCATGAGTTTTTAAGCCTTGACGCAGAGCTCGACTCCCTGCCAAGCTCTTGATCAAACAAGAGAAGCTATAAACATTCAGTTCCACACCAGAAGCCCGCATCTCCGAGAATGAACTCAACACCTCATGATGGTTGCGCCGCCCCAACACTACGTTGCCCCTAAGCAGTGCATTCCAAGGATACACACTAGAAACAGTCATGCTTTCAAACACACTCTTCGCTTCCTCAACTGAACCACAACCTGCATACATGCGGACTAGCTTCGTTTGCAAGAATTCATTTTTCTCAAGGCCATTTATTCTAATATGTGCATGCACTCGTCTCGCTGCATCGATGGATTTCACTCTCAGACAAGCGGCGATGAGTGCAGAAAATGTTGTGGCGTTGGTGGGGATGCCACGACGGTCCAAGAAGTCTAATATACCAAGTGCTTCTTCGAGCTTGTCCTGCTCGGCAAGATTCTGGATGTCTCTGTAAACAATATGTGGGTTTTTGCTGTGGATTGGAATGAAGTTTCGGAAAGCATTCTTTTCGTGGGATTTTTTCGGTCTTTTTCTCCGGTTTGCTAATGGAAAAATCGGTGCTGGTGATGCTGTGATTTTGAAAGGAGGGGGACCGTTATGCTTCAAAGGGCGAAGCAAATGCGAAGGAGTTCTTGGTTGAGGTTTAGGGGTGAGGTTGCAGCTGCTCAGCCCCTCCATCACTCTTCATCTACACAAACAATGAATCCGGAATTGATCAAACTAGGAGAGAGACAATATTTAATGAATCATTATATCAGTGGATATATGCCTTCCTAATCCGATTATATAGGTTCGCCAAAACATAATCCGTAGTTTTCGGTTACAGAAATATATTATTTCATAAGCAGTAATTCGGTGAGGCATTTCACCAAACAATGGATGTGCATGAAGAGCTGTAAATATTCTTAGGCTACTCACCCAGATCCGAAGGCAGCGCAGCACGGCAGGTCGATTAACGGTGATTGTTGGGGGAGAAAACTCGGAGCTGGAGCTTGGTCTCGGAAGAAAGGATAAAATAAGTTTCTATTTCAGTTTATTGCCCTCAAATAAAAACAAAAACAACTGTTCTCAACTTACTGAAAAATAATCATTGAAGGATAATGTACTTGTTTTATCTGCCTTACTATAGATGAGATTCTACACTCGGATGTATCCCAAATTTTGAGCAATTATATGGAAAATACATTTTCCTCTTCTCAACTTTTTTATCTATCTGAATATGCAATTAAGTAAATTCATCCAAGAAAAGGTAGTTTGGAAATTTAAATTGTTATTAAAGAAGACGTTATTCATCGTTGACTACAAATTTGAACATGTCTGATTTTCATTCCCAACATATATATATATAGAAATATTTATTTCCTCTTTTTGTCATCAGGCTTGAGAATTTCAACAGGAGCTGCTGGTATCCTGATCCACCATTCCTTTAACCGTCGCATTCCTCGTTCACTAGTTTCCCTTCTCAAGGGCATGTATCTCGTTGAATACTCCACAAAAGCTATTAGCATCAGATATTTCAGTGGCATCA
>AYJT01080311.1:0-13512 GCA_001278415.1 Ocimum tenuiflorum | reverse complement strand
ACTTTACCCTAATTATTTAACCTAATTGACCCTAATAATGGTGCCTCTATCATATTCTTACCAAATTAACTATGCTAATTAATAATATATTAAAAAATTTAAGAGACTAGGGTCGGTTTGGATCACTAGTTGATCCTTATCGAATAGAAATAATTCTAGGAATCTTTAATTCTAAATTTATAACTTTTTATGTTGTTGTTGTTATTCCATTGGATACCTTATCTTGATCTTCTTTTGCAAAGTAAGACCTTTGTTATCTCTGTAAATAACCGAGTTGTTTTTGAGTTTACAAAACTCAGAATCGTTTGAATTAATTAAATTGGGCCAGATGTTATATTCATTTCAATTTTTATTAACTTTAGGAATGTAGTAATCTAGAACGCATGCTCTTGTATTGGGTTAATGAATTGTAAATTAGAGATGTAAGTTATCATGTTGGCTTAAATCTACTCTTCCATATATCCTCGAAAATAGTCCATATATAGGTCACTACTCTTTAACAATTTACCCCACTAATTTTGCCTCATATACAACTAGCCACGCCCCGCAATTCATTCTCGGTCGGGAAATGGGAATAAGCTATGCTTCACCATATTGCTTAGATTCGCCCAACCCAAAAGAGCCCGAAAAACTTTTTCTAAATTGTTCTAACCATTCGAGACCACTCACTACTCGAAGGGTATCAATTATCGACTCAAGTACTTTGGATCTACCATATATGCTAACTTTGATTGAACCTACGTAGGCTGCTTTTTAAATTTACTATACTTTAAAAAAATAATATTGAATTGCCGCTACGTTGGATACACCGAACAAAAGTAGAATTAAATTCGTTTTATGTCGGATATGTCAGATTTTAAGTTATTTGATCGAGTTCGAATTTATTTAAATTATATAGTGCATCTAACATTCAACTCGAGATAAGATATAGCTTGATTTATTGAAATTAGTTCGTCTGGTTGTGAAAAGCAGCACAAGCTTGAGCTCGAGGTCATGAGCTCATTCCAACGTCAACAACTGAGTTCAAGTCCAAGTACTTTTGATTATTTAAGATGTAGTGAACTGATAGTACCTGTTATTTATTTATTATCATATAATTTGTAAGGACTTATAGTGGAGCTCGTTTTTCGTACTCACATCTCAATCGAAATATAAAATTCCCTTGTTTATGTTTGTCATCGTTGACTAGTAAAAATCTTATTCGGATTCATTATATTTCAACAAATGAAGGATTATGAACAATAGGGTTCTCTGAAGAAAGGAAGAACCACAAAACCCACCCCAAAAACTCTTTTAAAATAAATCTCTATGCACTACAAAAATTTCGCGTTTTACTGACGGAACATGCCGTCGGTGTATCGAAATATCTGTAGGTAAACACGATACCGATGGAATAGTCATCAGTATAGACATTGTCGGTAAACTCTAGTGACCGAAACTTGCTTGTCGGTATTATTATTTTACTTATTTTTAGTTATTATTTTTACCGATGGAATTGTCGTCAGTAATCCATCGGTAACTGTAGATGTTTTAAATTATTTTCTTATTTTTTGATAATCCTGATATAACCTGTTTCAAAAATTTAAAAAAGAAAATCATTGCAATAGAAATATGTATATTTAAAAACTAAGTCATATATTATCCAAATTACGTAGAAATTCATACAAAGTCTAATACACAAATAGCCTAAGACGGAAACTCGTATGCCATAATGCAAAATAACAATTAGCACTACTACAAACTAGAAATCTTAGATACGAAATATCTGTTTATATTATGTAAATAGCAAGCACAATCACTATGATGGAGTGATGGAGGAGGCCCGTTGTTAGCCATAAACATATGTTCTACATGAATAATATTATTCTAAATTAATATAAATGAAAATCAATATTCAGAATTCATAGTCAGAATTAACAAACCACAACTTATATAAAATTAATGCAAATGCAACAAAAGATCAACCCTAAAAATTAAAATTATCTATTAAATTCCTAATTGAAACCCTTGAATCTCAATCTGAATTTGAATCAATAACACATCATGATGATGATGATTATAATTATTATTATTATTATTCCAAATCAGTTACTACATTATAATAGGTTGTGGAGCAAATTTAAATGTCATATATACAAAAATAATTAATATCAATAAAATATTTTAAGAAAACTACTTATAATTTATGGCATGTGAGAGGAGAAAAATTTCAAATAAATTTTGAGCTTCCAATATTAAATAACCAAAAAAGTGAAAGAAAAAAGGCCTGTCCTCGTCGAAGAAAGTGACGAGGGAGAAACTGTCACAAGACTTTCAATTTTCACCTTATACACCTCTCCCCGGGAAATTAAATTGTTCAGAATTTAAAGTTGTATTTATTGAAAGTACAAGACTTCTGCAGACACGTTATAGGAGGAGTGGGAAAAATACACTGAAATTTAACGAAAATACAACGTAGATGAAAAGGGCAAAAAAGGACAGATACCAGCCGAGTCGAGAAAGTTATCTGCCAACAAGACAAAATATGCTCGGTAGTGCTCACGGTTCTGGCGTTTTGTTTCCAAAGGTAAGACGACTTCGTCCTTCAAGTAGCAGCACTGCACACTGAAAGGTTCCGGGGAACTGGACGGAGATGAGTTCTGAGTTGCAAAAGAAATGTATGCAGAGATGATTTTCTGTGTATGAAGAACAGTTAATGCAACGTAATCTGTACATGCCTATTTATAGGTACGTTCCACCTGAGGGAGCGTCTTCCATTTATGACAGCCTTTCTGTTTCGGTTGTCGCCCCATTAAGGAAGATTTTTATTTGCATTTGACCGACATGATGGTATCGCAGGCACGCGGGCGTACCACGTCGTGGAGGCACACGCCTACCACACGTCTGGACGCCCGTTGGAATTCCACGAGTCGTCCACTGAGTTGACTCTGAAGAGCCCACCGTCGAGGCCCAACTCTAATTGGTCTATGACTAAAAAAGTATAATACCGGGCCCGACCCAAGATCCAAAGACCAATTACCAAGATGGAGGCGGAGCGCGGGTGTGGACATCCACACATTACTACCATGGACGCACTTGTTATTTCCATAACGGATTAACCTCATTATTAACCCTTCTAACATTGATTAAATAATCCAATTGGGACAATTAAGCATATTAAATCTGTTCATACACATTTCACACTACCGTCATTTACTAATTACTAAATAAAGTGACCAACTTTGAACTACTATTTCTTACTCACCGGAATTCGGATTCAAGAAAATAAATATACTGCGTTCATCTACTCGAACGTAGATCGACACTATGCTATTTAATTTAATTGAAATTAAATATATTGACCCTTGGAATTTTTTATACAATCCCTTTGGAGACACAAATTCCAACAATATTCTATATAATTTTGTTTTTATTTATTAATATCCAACAGCTATTTTTTACGACAAAACAATATAAAAATCTTTTCGGTTGGTCTTCTTCTTCAACTCGTCTTCTCCAACAAAACTTCTGCTACAAGACTAGTGCTGCAAAGTATCTCCGTAGCCTAATAAGAAGAAAGGGACCCCAAAAAGAAAGGGTTTATCAGCATCGGCATATTTCCCAATATAAATGATGTGTCATTTATTTCACATAATTTTGTGATTATTTTTTCCACTGTTTTGGCATGTTTTATTGTTTGGAAATCACTACTTGGATTGTTTTGTATTTGTTAGTTTAGAATGTGCTTGAGAACAAAAAGAAAAATATTTTGATGAAGATTGGAAAGTAAAATCTTGAGAGAACCGTAGCTATTCTTGGTGATCAGAACAACAGTGCAAAAGTTAGGCATGACCACGCTTAACTAAAATACATCAGTAGAGGCAACGGATTTTTAAGGAAACTTTCATATCTTCGAAGATATACATTCCAATCGAGATTTACACTATCCGAATAGATTTTGACATCTAAGATCACATCCAAGACCACATCTATCTATTTCTAGAATAGAATTTTCGTTTATTTTAGGTTTCTTTTGTTTTTCAACTATAAATAGTTTAGTTTGGAAAGAAAATCAGATTCATCTTTTGTAGGCGACTCCTACGAATGCCGCTCTTCATTCCGTACGAATTTTCTCTCTTTTATGGATTGCTAATCTCATACTCTAGTTAAAGGTTTTATCCAAATTCATTCAATTATCTTTTGTGAGTTCGTGTTTTATCTATTTCTATGTTTATTGAATAATTATACAACTTCTGCTCTTGTTTTTATTCGAATTCATGACTTTCGAACTTAGAAACTGCAAGCACTTATTCAATGACGCCAGTTAGATTCCAATTTCATTCGTTTATCATGGTTGGGATTTAACACAAGTGGTAAGTGAATTGATTATGAATCGTGAATCTCATTTCATTCGTAATCATGGTGAGTTTATGGTTTTGATCTAATTTGCTTGAGTTGTAGAATCTATTTTAGATTGTGTTGCCAACAACTTGGGATTTTTTTGGATGACATCTGTAATCATGCTTTCGATTTATTCATGAACATGTAGAAATATCTTACGATCCGAACTATGATCAAATGCATAAATTGAAACCTGTGATTGATTTAGATTAGCTAGATGTGTTTTTATTATTTTGTTCAATTTTATTTCCCGCACTTCAATCCAACCCCCCCATTATATATTAGTTTTTATTTTATTTTATTTTATGGAAATTAAATTAGTTACCACTCTATGTGGATTTGATCCTATTCATCGCTTCTACAAGTTGGTTGTCTTGCAGGAGTTTATTTGTGCGGTTTTGATACCTGTTCAATAAAACTCAATATTCCCACTACCTAAATTAAATGGCTAAATAAGGCAAACTTTCTGCCAAAAAGAAAAGGAGGAAAATTTTCAGCCACCACCTTATGCCAAATTAAATTCTATAATGCGGCATGCAGAAACTGAAAACCCTTATTCCCAAGTAATGTGGCCAAGAAAGCATACTAGCTCTTGCAATTATATCATCATGCTACACCTGTTTTCTAGCTCCATATATAGTACAATAAATACAAAATTGGAAACATTTTCGTTTGCCTAATCTTTCCAACCAATATTAATTGAAATTTAATAAAATTTTGCAAAAATCAACCATTAGTCAATTAATGGATTTCATAAATTCGTCATAATAATGACTCAAAACTGTTTGCGTGCATTATATTAGCAGTAGTTTTGCAGTTCATTTGAAGAAAATAAAATCTACAACTTATTCTTAATTTATATAACTGAGTGCTTGAATGCTAACAACATTCAAATATGAATAATAACAACATTCAAATATGAATAACAAAGTGATCAATATCTTAAAACACAACTTAACGGGTTGCAAATAAAATTAAAAACAACAGTAAATAACTAGCAGCTATATTCAAATTGCGACATCTTTTCCGGTAGACTCAAGTGAACTAAGAAGAGCGGATCGATTCTCGCACTGCGGCATATCTGGCGGCGGCGGCAACATTTTCTCATTGGGGAGTTTTCCATCCTTAACGATGAAAATCACTCCCATTCCCCAGGTCTTGTGACGCTCGAAATGGCAATGCAAATACCAAACTCCTGCAATAATTAATATTTCATTCTATAAGAATTTCGCTAAAAAAATACTACTAATAAAACATATAAATGAATATATATGCATGTGAACCTGGATTGTTAGCCCTAAATCTGATGGCAGTCCAACCACTACTTGGAACAGTAATGGTATTCATCAATGGAGGGTCGACAAGATTATAATTAGCAGGGTCACTGCTTCTGTTGAAGTTACCGAATCCGGATCCCACAACGTAAAAGTTGTATCCATGTAAATGTATGGGATGGTCAATACCTATGGGGAGGTTGGTTCCTTGAAGCACCAGCTCCACCATCGAGTTGTACTCAAAAATTCTCACAGCAGTTGCGTCTAAGGTTTCCGACATCTCCATCTTGGGTAGATCATTTTGTGTGTAGTTATAAGGAGAAGCTGGATAATCAGGAAAATTGGCGTTGTAAATTCCAGTAATATTGTAGTAATAAGCCTCAAGAAAAGGAACACTGGGAAAAACTAAGGTGAGGTTGTTCACACTCGCCAGTAGCCTGTCCCCCAAGGGCCCCGAGCAATTTGCGTATGGACAAGGGCGGAGATTGACCGCAAGCGTGTAGAATAAGTTCTCTGTCACGTTCATTGGAACGTCGATGGGGTATTTGTCGTTGGCAAGACTTAGGAGCTGTCTGGTGAAGTTTTGAGATGCCGCAGAGTCGCTGGTCGGGGGCAAAGATGGAAATTGCGGTGATGCTGGCGGCGTGTAGTTCCCCACGTATTCCACATATCCTGTCGTGGGGGTTGTGTCGGTGTAGAAGAAATCCGTTCCCACGGATTTCACTTTTGCTGCCATGTAGTAACGGCTAGGTGGCTGATTAGCCTCCAACAAAAAATCGATCGTCTGTCCGGGGGCAATCGCGATGTAGTCGCTTCTAAACTGCTTCGTGTAGGAGCCGTCAGTTCCGACCACAATGATTTTGTGGTTAGCAATTCCGAAAAACATGATGTGGTTCAACACCGTGCTAACCAATCTGATGAGGTAAGTTTTGCCAAACTCCACCCTCAACTTGTATATATCTATGCATGCACCAAAAGTTTGCTAAAATCAATAATATGATGAACTAACTCCATATTTGCATTGTTGACAGTATATTACCCACCTTCTGTTGAGCATGGGAAAAAGTCACCAGGTTGACCATTGATGAGGAAAGCATCACAAACTCGGTGATCATTTTCACTGCTGATAAATTCCTCGTATACTTCTTGAATATCCGCATTCCACCACTCCCCTATATTAATTAAGATAACACATTAATCTAACTTGAACAATCATTACTCCATAATCAAATTTAGTGGTTTGGATAAATACCTATTAAGATTGGAATTTCAGCATGAGGCTTGGGAAAAGGATATGTCTGCATCCTCGGTGGTAAAATCACAAAAGCACCATGCACAGAGTTTCGAGACCATTCGCTATGGGCGTGCCACCACAAAGTTCCCTCCTCATCGGAGAGGATGACTCGTTGAGTGAACCGGTTGCCGGGACTAATAGGACACTGCGTCACATACGCAGGGCCATCTGACCATGGATTTCTCGGCATTTTCACTCCATGCCTAAGATTAGTGTAAGTTCAGTAACTTAATATCATTATCGTAATATAGAGTTTCAGATAGCTATTTACCAATGGATGGTTATAATATGGTCAGCACGATTAATAACATCAACTATGACCACATCTCCCCTTCTTGCATATATAGTTGGCCCTGGGAACTGTCCATTTATCGTGAGCATCGTCTTGTTGGTGCATAGTCTAGTGTTTGAAGAGTATCCCAGCTGCAACAAGTTTGAAAGAGATAATATTTTAGCTAAAAAAATTATAAAAAAAAAAAAGAAGAAACAGTTGGAATTGATGTAGCTGTACTAACTTCGAACTTATAGCGACGAACTAAAGCATGGATGGGAGTTGCTCCTTCCAGCAGAATTATAGCTAAGATGTAGAGAGTGAAAAGCTTTATTGCAGACAACATTTTTCTCTCGTTTTCTTGTTTAAGAAATGAGACTGAAGCAAATGCTTTATAAGGATGATCTGAGGCCCAATCATGAGAAGAAGCCACCAAACTTCACGTATTTACTATCAACTCACACTGCAATTGATTCAACTATGGTAAAGTAAGTTTCCTGCTTTAAACTATTATTTGTTTTTGTTCTAAATTGTTGCGTGCGACGACTGTGCTCAAGTTTTACTGCTATGTTTGGTTGTATTTGCAACATTAATTTAAATATGAATATTTCACTTTCCAAAACAAAAAGGAAATATGAATATTCGAGAAGTCTTGATTTATTAAATGATTTGACGCATACGTGTTTCCGCTTCGATAAATATGAGTAGAAGAAAAACAAACGATTATTATATATGTAACTAAGAACATTTCAGGCAAAGTAAGTTTATTGCTTCAAAATCAGCAAAACTGCACGTATTTACGCTCGAATATCTTTTCTATAATTAATTCACTTAAGGTAAAGTTAGTCTCTTGCTTCAAATTATATGTTTTTCTAAGTTGTTGCAGCGGATGCATTATTGTAGAAAATACACGTTTTTATAGCGGTTAAGATCCTATGTTAAACAATGATGTTATATATTGTATTATATTAATCAAATCATTGATATCGGTGTTGATCACCTGTCACACCAAGCTCTGTTACACATCACATTTTTACTATTTCTTATTTAATATTTATTTTTTTATTTCAATTTTCTATGCTTTAGTTTAGCTAGTGATAGTTAACAATTAATAATAATTAAAAATATTACTTAACCCAATTTGGATCTAATAAATCTACATTAATATCTTAAAAACCAAACTAAAGAATAGAAAATTAAAATTGAAAATAAATATTAAATGAAAATATTAAAAATTTAATATGTAACATGAAATATAACATAATGATGTAATGGGAGAATCACACCGTATTGACATGATATTGATTACTGAAGGTCAATTATAATAATTTTTTTCTTTGTTAAGGACATGAAAACAATATAACAAGATATGTAACATCATTTACAAAGTGAATATAATGTTAATGTACTGTTGGGTTCGTATCCCACATTACACTTATGTGTTACACTATGTAATGCACATCGAATTTTTAGTACGTTTTCTATTTTTAGTTAATATTTTTTGTCAATTTTAATTTGTATGTTTCAGTTTAGTTTTACAGAGAATATATATGTGTCTATTAGATCAAATAGGGTATATAATTAATTTTAAAATATTATTGTAAAATTATAATATTCTGACATACAATGATTAGCAATAGTTGAAGCAAATATTTAGAGTTTAATTTGGATCTCATAAAATCACATAATGTTTGTAAATTTAAATGCAGATTAAAAGTGTAAATAAATATTAATATAAACATAATAAATACTTGATGTATAATATAGAGTGTAACATAAAGCTTTTACCACTATTTTTGGTTCTGTTTGTAGCATAAATTTAAATAAAAATAAGAGTACTCGACCCTCCTGTAACGGAGAAAAGTATGAATATTCGACGCAAATATGTTACTACTTCGATAAATATGAGTAGAACAAACATTAATGATTATTATATATAATTAACATCTATCTTATTTTCCATTTTTGTTTAAAAATTGTTGCAGGAAAGCAAGTTATGAATAACACCTTCATGTAAAGCAAGTCAGAACACTACCAAATTCCATTTTCTTATTTTTTTGGCGCCATCAATAATATGAACAAATACATGCCGGAGTAAACTGTTTAACTATTCTTTTTATTTCTTCTAAAAACTTTTTTGAGCAATATTTTTTTATCAAAACTTAATACTTTCTTATGGCGCTTCCGTGCTTTATCATATAAACCTGCGGTACTATACTAAAGAGTGTAATATTATATAAATTTCATCCCATATCTGATTATAACTCAAATACATGAATATTCTTTAAACATATTGGATTAAGTTTAGGCCATAAATGCAGATAGTCTCCATCCTTTTCATATATGAAGTGGTCCAACAAGAAATCCACTCTCATATTTGAGATGGATAAATACTAGCCTTTTGACGTCATGAAATTTTCCAACATATTGTTATCACGTGAAATTCTGAACAAATAAATACCAGTTAGGGAAGTTCTATGCTGCTCATATGGGCACTACCCACTTTGAGATCCACCCAATATCTGAGAGGATGGATTGTGCTGATGTGAACAACATAGGCCCACCCATACCAGCTAACAATAATTCTGAAGATCCGCCACAAGATCCGCCGCAGGATCCACGAGCGCAATAAATGGCCACATTTAATTGGGATATTCTTTTTCTTGAAAATATCATTTTAATATGATTGTCTCGATGTTGAGCGGCAGTGATACGACAATTTAAAGAACACTACGATTAAAAAGTGACATTTCAGGATGAGAGGGAGGTGTTATAAGTTAAAAAGAATTTTAATGGAACAAAATAATTGATTGACCTACCACCAACACGAGCACGAGATCAGACTGACAGATTTTTGTCTGAATAATCATTTGCCCATTAAACAAACACAAAAGAAAAATTAGGGTAAGTTATTCCAAAATTTGTCCAATTAGATAAATTTATCCTGCTATTTAAAATTTAGGGTTATATATTTCATTGTTCGGTTCATTATGATTTTTTTATCCCATGTCCATTACAATGTTAAAACGTTGTCATATCATTCATTGGTGCTGACGTGACTGCCAACGTGTATTAAACGGCATGGCATCGTTTTGTTAAATCTCAAAAATTAAAAAAAAAAAAATTAATCCTCCGCTGACCGTCTCCTTCCTCCCCTTATTAAGTCACAACAAATCAAACCAAATTCGTCCGCCCAACATCGTAAAATTCCATACTTGGAAAATAGGAAAAGAGCAAATATGGATAATTTTGGAGTGAACAATGATTAGTTTTGCTTGCATAGTTGTGCAGAAGTAGTAAACCCCCTTGGCAAATAATATGACGGAATTAAGTAGTTTGAATGGCAGATGAGTCGAACAAGAATGAACACTTACTTCCAACAAGATGGAAAGTGAGGCTGGCTTGTTTTGGGCAATGAACATGTGATAAAAATGACATGACTTGTGGGGACATATATCCGTGCCACAAAAATTACTATAAGTCTTTAATTCGTTCCATTTTGCAATATGACACGTCTCCGTCCTTGCGTCAAAGACAAGAGCACCGGTTATCGACCACGAGATACATGACTGCTATTTTATTCGTCCAACCGCACAAGCTAATTCAGTTGGACAAAATTGTTAGTAGATCCCTAACACAAACCCCAACTATCATCCATCCAATACAACTTTAATTTTGATAGCATCATAAGCAATTAATATTGTAGTTTTTATCTGATGCGTTTCCTCCACATCGTAGAGTAACTCGGCTGTGAAAACTGACTCATGTACGCACATGGATATCTCAGGCAATTTCACATGCCTTAAGATTAGCATGAGTTCACTAACTCATGGTATATTATATATTGAGTTCAAAATAACTGGTTTACCAATGGATTATTATAATATGGTCAGCATGATTGATATAACCACATCACCCCCCCTTCTTCTTGCATATATTGTTGTCAATTTATCATCATCATCGCATAGTCTGGTGAGTGAAGAGTTTCTCAGCTGCAACAACTTTGAAAGAGATAATGTTTAGCTTCAAAATTTTTAAAAAAATGGAATTGATGTAGCTGTGCTAACTTCGAACTTGTAGCGACGAACTAAAGCATTGCTCTTTCCAGCAGAATTATAGCTGAGATGCAGAGACTGAACATCTCCGCGGCCGACAACGTTTTCTTAATTTCTTCCCCACCATTAGAAAGAAGAAACCAGCAAACTGCACTTATTTACTTTCAAATCTTACTTTAACTGATTCATTTATAGTAAAGTAAATTTCTTGCTTTTTTGTTTGATGTAGTTTTTCCCAAAAAAAAAATTACACTTTTTCAAAAAGTATTGTCTTCAAAATAAATTCAAATTTCATTTCTATTTTGTTTTTTCATCTCTATTTAACCAAAAAAATGTCAACACACTTTTTTAAAAGACACAACAAATGGTGTGTTTTTCTAAATTCCAGCATGCGAATGTATTTTTGCGGCAAATTCGCCTTGCTAGGTACACTTCAAGTCCTCTATAACATATTGATGTTGCATATTATATTATATTATAGAGATTTTGACATGTATATTAATTAAGAGAGGCCAAGTATGATAAAATCTTTCTTTATTAGGAATGTGATTGATCTTCATTGATTTATACACATGCTAATAATCCGAACAATGTAACACATGGTGTGTAACACCATTGTATAATAGAGGATCCACACCGTCCTAGGGCGGTAGTGCTTTAGTTTTACTGTGCTATATTGGTTGTGCTTGCTACATTTCTCAATTTAAATATAAATATATCCGACTTTCCTAAAAAAATGTGAATATTCGAAAAATCATCGATAAATATTTCTTTTAGTTTTAATTTTGTATATTTTAGTTTAGTTTTATGAAAATTATATGAGTTTGTTCGATTCAAATAAGATATTTAATTATCTTTAGAATATTACTGTAAAATAATCAAATTTTGATAGTCAATAATTAGCAATAATTGAAAAAATATTATGGAGCCTGATTTGCATGTAACAAAATCAAGTAACTTCCTTAAAACTAAATCAAAGCATACAAATTAAAATTAAAAAAAATATTAACTAAAATGCGATAAAAAGTCGATGTCTAATATGAGGTGTAATAAAAAAGGGCAAAAACTTGCATTAGATCACCTAAATAATTTAGATGGATCTAAATAGTTTCGCGCCTTGGATCTTAAATCCAAACTTATACCCACCTTGAATTTTAAAGTCAAACTCTCTTAAATAATTTAGACGGTCTAAGAGGAGACATTCTCATAAAAAAAAAGTGTAACAGGGGAATCCACATCTTTTACTATTATATTTGGTTGAGTTTGTAGCACAAAATTTAAATATGAATATTCGACGCAAATATGTTACTAGTTCGATAAGTATGAGTATAACAAAAACTAATTATTATTATGACTAACTAACATATATTTTCTTTTTCTTTTTTGCTTAAAGAAATTGCAAGAAAGCCAATCATGAATAACGCCTTTATTTCAAGCAAGTCAGTAACACAACCAAATTCTATTTTCTTATTTTTGCACCAACAATAATATGAACAAAACACACGCCGAAGTAAACTGTTTAAATTTTATTTTTATTTCTTATAAAAAACTTGTTTTGAGCAATATTTCTTATGAAAACTTAATCGTTTGCTATGGGGCTTCCGTGTTTATAATATAACCTGAGGTGTTGTCTTAAATTAATATTGGAACCCCCTACTTTTATCGGTGCTTATAGTGGACTTAGGGTATTATATATTGTGTTACATTACTCGAATAATTGAAATGCATACTAATTAACTAGTGGAGATAAATTATGATAAAATATTTATTTATTAAAAATATGATTTATCTTATATTTCTTTATTAAGAATATGATTTATCTCTTAATTATTACATATGTCAATCATCTGGATATATAGTCTAACACTATCTTATAACAAAAGAATTGTTGAATAAAGGAGTATAAGACCTGCGGAACAGGTTACAGCCGAAAACAGAAACAAAATACAATAGAAATGAAATGGAGAGAAAATAGTAAACGATTGAGTCGAGGACAGTCCTCTGTTCGCAAGATGAGTTACACCCCTTTAATGCTCTCGGTTTGGCGTATCGTTCTTAAAGGTAAAACGATCTACGCCCTTCTATTAGCAGCACCGCACAATGGAAGGCTCCGGCGAACTGGATTGAGATGAGTTCTGAGTTGCAAAAGTAATGTATGCAGAAGAGGATTTCCTTTGTGTCAAAAACTGTTCATGCAATGTATCTGGACATGCCTATTTATAGGTATGCTCCACCTGG
>AYJT01080273.1:0-10889 GCA_001278415.1 Ocimum tenuiflorum | reverse complement strand
AGGAGGGGCGGTGGCGGAGGATTAATTTTCCGAGCTCCACCATGGAGATCAGGTGCCCCATTCCTACAAGTGGATATAGTACGATTGTTTCCATCCCTTCAAAATAAAGATAGATCTAGATAGATAGACGGTTCCTTCTTTTTAATACTCGATCCCTTTCAGGCCATGGGGTTTATAATGAGAATGAGTTTGGACTTCAAAATATCTTTGGTCCACATCCATTTGTCATGTCAAAATTAATCAAAAATGCATCTAAAACTTACATATCTTCATTATGTTCATTTGAAAAGAAAAATAAAAAGAAGAAGAGGGTGACTGGATGAGATTAGAACAATTGGTACACAGATATATCGATCGGTAGTTGGGCCTACCACCAAGGAAAAATACAGCCAATTTCAAGCTACGTTTCATCATCTGTCTTCTTCAAGGTTTGGTGAAATGATGGCCCCTCTCACCTCATCTCATGTTTATACATTGGAGTGTTGCAAAGAATATGGACTATCAAATTAACATGTATGTAGCAAGAGAATAAAATGGTAAAGTGCGTTTCACGACAATAATGTCTATCTTCGTAGAGTTTAAAAACAAGAGAGGGCCCAGAAGACACCTTTAGTTGGGTTCAAAAATGAAAATTTCCAAACAAAGTCTTTAATTAATTTTCGAGTTTCGAAAAACGAGAGATTGGTCATATTATATGAACCAACATTATACATTACAATTATAATATATGATATATGGATCCATGAGAATTAATTCCAAAGAAGAAATTTCATATTGCCAGCAGAATCAGCAAGATGTATGCCATTAACTCTGGCAGACCAGTTAGATTCAGCAATAGGGGCTTTGTTTGGCAAATCTTGAAAAGCATCGAAAGCTCTCTTCTTATTCCCCCACACAAGAATGCAGGATAAGGTCTTGGTCGCAGAGCCCTTGCACAACTCAAAACGAAAAACTTGGTCATTTTTGTAGAGTGTTTGAGGTTTTAGAGCTTCATTCCCAAATTTACACTGCACTTCCAATGGCTTTGCTTCCGCAGGGAGTGTGCGATAGATATAAACTGTTTCTAGTTGTTTGATATCGCACCCCTTTGCAACAATCACCACACTCAGTACCAACACTATTTCTATCACCGTGTATCCCATTTTTCTTCCTGCTCTAACTCTTCCCACTTTTCTACCGTTTTATACCCATCACTTCCACATTTCTAACATTATTCCTCCAATTTGTAAAGATCTGGTTGCATGCATCTAATCTCCTAATCTTGATTCTTGATTGATTACACTATTCTCTTTAATCTTGTTGATACTAAAATTAGCCAAATTATTTACTAACTATCAAGTCTATCTAAATTTATTTTCTATGCAATCCCATAATAATATACTGTTATAAATTCCAAGAATCCGGTTACATAAAAATATAGCTCGAAGTCCTCCCTCGTAAATATATTTATAATTTATATACGATTATAAGAACCACGAATCTAGCTTATAATAGAATTATATGTATTAGAGATCAGCAATAAATTTATTTACTACGGATACTGTGTACGATATTTAATAAATTGTTAGAAGTTCTCACAATAATATTACTACACTGGGAAAATGACAAAGTTCTCTCTTTTTCAAAAAGAATTACTAACAATTGCATGTTACTCATAATTCATAAGAGTACTATGCGCTACATAATCCGGACTAAAGACTTGAAAGATTAATCAAACTGCTTACTTATGATCATGAAATCATCTATTCCAACCATTATTGTATATCATAAAATCAAAGCTCTTTATTTGAGTAGCTGAATTTACGTGAACTAATGCGTTAGCAAATATATAATTTCTCAAATATTAAATTTCCGTCGTACGTTTAATAAGAACTAATCTAGGTCAGTTATTTTCTTGATCTAATCGTTTATTTAAGAAAATCCTTTTATTTTCCTATCATTTGTAATTGTTCATTAAGGTCATTATATTAATTTAATGCTGATATGGAGGAGATCTTCCAATATTTTCATTTAAAATTTAAATTATCACAAGATTAAATTAGTACAGTATATTATACAATCTTGTACAAGTTTATGTGGATTGTAATCAAACCCCATAAAACTCGCCAATGATTTAAATCTTTGAATTTATGTGGATTGTATTCTAGACATTGTGAACTATATTTAAATTTATGTAATTTATATTTTTCCTTCTACCTATTGAGTTTTTATAGTCTTATTTAACTTCTCATTCTATATTATTTGATCAACAATAAATTACGTAAGTTGTACCTAATTGCAGCCTATACACAGATGTCTATGGTAGACCAGAGAATATAAAATATCATTTTCTTCAATCACAACCTAAGAAGAAAATAGCGGTAACAATGGTCGAAACATTCATAGTACTCATATTGAACTCAAACTCACATCAACACACATATGTCCGAAGAAAGAGAAAAACTGAAATATTTTGATTGATGATAAAATTATGTTACAAAAAATGAAAGAGAGAGCTCAAGTCTCTTATTTACACAAAGTATTGACAACTATAAGATAATAACGTGCTCCTCCAATCCCAATTGTCTTCTTTCCACGCCATCTGCCTTCACGTGACGTCACATGAATCCCATGCACTCGTACACATCTCTTAACACTCCCCCTCAAGAAGGATGATATATATTATGAAGTCCTATCTTGATCACAAACGAGCGGAACAACGACAAAGGTAAAGCTTTCGTCATGATGTCTGCAAGTTGCCCAGCAGCAGCAACATGAAGTGATTTTATAACCCCAGCTTGCATCTTTTCTCGCAAGATGTGGCAATCAATTTCTATGTGTTTAGTTCTCTCATGGAAAACTGAATTCGAGGCAATGTGCAAAGCGGCTTGATTGTCCCAATACAAAGTCACAGGATGTGAATGAGGGAAACCAATGTATTCAAGTAAACCACATAACCTTACTATCTCATGTCACATTAGCCATCGACCTATATTCAGCCTCTGCAAATGAACGTGACACTATAGCTTGTTTCTTCGACTTCCAACACACCAAAGAATAACCGAGGAAGCAACAAAAACTGCTCACTAACCTCCGAGTATAGGGACAAGATGCCCAATATGCGTCTGAAAAAGCTTTTAACACCATGGTTGCGTTTGTTTGAGAAAAAAAGGCCTCGTCCCACAGTTCATTTTATGTACATTAGCAACCTCATGGCTGAAACATAATGATTAGAACATGGCTTGGATAGAATTTGACTTAATTTGTGAACATCATAGCATATATTCGGACGTGTAATGCTTAAATATAACAACTTTCCAATCAACCGGCGATAACCTGAAGGATCAGTAAGAGCATCTCCCCCCTTCTTGAGATAAACTGGGAGTATAATCAAGTGGTGTTGCAGCAGGTTTGGCACCAAGCATTCCAGTCTCAATTAGAAGATCCAGCTCATATTTGTGTTGACAAAGAGATATTCCTGAAGGAGATCGGACCACTTCAAGACCCAAGAAATAACGTAAGCAGCCTAGGTCCTTGAACTTAAAATAAGAGTCAAGAAACTTCGTGAATGCCTCAATTAATGTCATGTTATTCCCTACAACAAGTATGTCATCAACGTAGATGACGACCAGCAAACATTAATCCTCTTTATGCATAACAAATAGAGAATGATCATGCGCAGACCTTACAAACCCAAACTTTATCAACACATGTGAGAATTTTTCAAACCTCTGTCTCGAAGCCTGTTTGAGACCATAAAGTGATGTCTAAAGTTTGCAAACTGGATTAGGTATGGAAGCCACCTCCCCCTCAACAAGGAACCCTGGTGGTAATTCCATGTACATTTCTTCATTACGATCACCGTGTAAGAAGACGTTGTTAATATCCAAATGGAACAAGAACCAATTTTTGATTGTTGCCACAACGAGAATGAGCTTAATTGTAACTAACTTAGCAACTGGGGAAAAAGTGTCAAGATAATCAATGTTCGCTTGTTGAGTGTAGCATTTCGCAACTAGGCGAGCTTTATATCTCTCCACTGTACCATCCACTAAAAGTTTCACTTTGTAAATCCATTTACACTCAATTGCTGTTTTCCTAGGTGGAAGAGAAACAATTTTCCAAATTTGAAGTAAGGCTAGTGCATAGAGCTCGACTGTCATCGCCTATTGCCATTTTGGGATGTTGGCAGCTTGAAGGTGTAGAAGGTTCAATGATCTTGGTGATGGATGTGACAAAAGCACAGAAGGATGGTGATAGACGTGCAAGAGAAATAACAGCTTGAATGGGGTGTGTAGTAGAGGAAGTGAAAATGGAATAACAGAGATAATCATTGAGATAAGCAGGTGGTTTGAGTTGGTCACCAGAAGAAGATGTTTTCTTTTTAGGAGGAACTATAGTGGTGGAAGGAACTAAAATAGAAGGTGTAGAATCAGGAATAGAGTCAGGAACTGAACTTATAGGAGTGGAGTCATTGGAAGGATTGGTAACCAAGAATAGGAAGATATCTTCATGAAAAACCACATTTGGACTGATATAAACTTCATGTGTGGTTAAGTTCAATAAGGAATATCCCTTGTATCCACTAGGAGAACCCAAAAACATAGGCTTAATGGCTCTAGGAGAGAACTTATCACGATCCTGTTGTAAAGTAGAACCATAGCAAAGGCACCCACACACTTTGAGATGGGAATAAGATGGTTTTTTATGAAACAGGGCAGAGAAATATATATTATTGTTTGGAAGGACTGAGGATGGAATCCGATTTATGAGATAAGTGGCTGTGAGGATGCAGTAACCTCAGTAAATTAAAGGAATACAAGAGTAAAATATGAGTGCTCGGGCAACATTTAAAATGTGTTGATGTTTCCGCTCAACCCGAGCTATTTGTTATGGTGTTTCAACACAAGAATGTTGGGTAAGTATCCGATGTTTGGAGTGGAAAGTGGATAAGAACAACTCTGGGGCATTATCTGTACGAACAATTTAAACTCATTTGTTAAACTGAGTGTTTATGGTAGTAATGAAGGAAGGGGGAATGGACTGGACCTCAGCCTTTGTCCAAAGTAAATATGTCCAAGTGAATCTAGAATGATCATCAATTATAGTTAGAATATATATGAAACCATCAACTGTAGGGACAGTAAATGGCCCCCAAACATCACAATGAATTAGATCAAAAAGGCATCAAATACAGTATGAGATATGGGAAAAGGCAAGTGTATTTGTTTTGCTAGAAGACAGACTTGACAGTGATCATTTTCTTGAACATTTTGAAGATTTAAAGATTTTCAATTTATTTTGAGATAAATGGTTAAGCCTAAATGCCATAGACTAGCTAAATAATGTACTGAGATACATAGAGGTAAGGACACAGATGAAACAGAAGACAAAATATACAGGTTATCCTCTCGTTTACCCATTCATTCCAATCAGCTACCCTTGAGAAGGTTCCTAAATATAACAAGCGATATCTAAAAATTTGATGGAGCAGTTCAGACTCTGAGTTAAAGCACTGACTAATATCAGGTTATAGGTGGATGAAGGAACAAACAACACAGAAGTGAGAAGGATTTTATCACTAAGTTGGACTGTTCCAGCTCTTTCAATATTTGTAGTTTGACCTGTAGGTAAAGTGACAGTGGCATTGCAAACTGGAGTAGAAGAGTAAACATGTCTAGTGAACAACAAACATGGTGTGTAGCACCAGTATCAAAGAGGCAGGTAGATGAATTCAATTTTAAGATGCAACTAAAGAAGAGGAAGGAAAGAGTGTACCACTAAAGGAAGAAGCTGAGGGATCAGAGGTTGATGGCAAGGTTGAAGAAACCGAACTCTGCTGCAACTGTGTAATCAAATATGATAACTGATGACATTGTTGAGGAGACAAATGAGTTTGAATATGAGCGGTATTCACCACAATATTACCAGCCACTCCTTATGTTGGTTCTTCTATATCCACTTGACCTGACACTTGATCTATCCTGCATCTACCAGTACTCCCATACATATTACCTTTGTCACCTCCGTTTCTATTGAAATTGTCCTGATAATCTCCATATCCTTTTCCCCTATCTCTTCCATAGCCCGGAAGAAATCCATGGACTTCATAACAGGTATCCACTGTGTGGTTTGATCTACCACAGTGGCTGCAAAACTGGTCTTTCTCGAAAACGATTTGTTTAGAAATGAGCAGGAATAACATTAATGGCAGCCATCTCACTGACCGGGTTATTTGTCAAATTATTCGATCCTCCAGCAATTTGTAAGTGGTCTTTCTTTCTGTAGAATCAGAAGAACACCTTAGATATGTTTGGAAGTGGTTCGATCAACATTATCTGTCCACGGATAGGTATATAGCTATCATTCAACCCCATCAAAAACTGGATTGCACGCTCTCGTTGGAAATAAAATTTCCAAGAATTAGCATTGCTACAATTCATACCATTGTTGCAATCATCCATGATGTGATAATCACAATACTCATCCCACAATATTCTCATTTTCGTGAAATAGCTATTGACATCTAATTTTCCTTGCTTCAACCTCGATAATTCCAACCGCAATTGAAAAATACATGGACCATTTTCTTGTGAAAATCGCTCGTGTAAATCTCTCCAAATCTCAACAGCTGTTTCAAAATATAACAACCTCTTACCTATTTCGGTATCAACCGTGTTCTTTATCCATGCTATCACGGTACTATTACAAAGCTCCCAAGCACCATACTGTAAATAATTTTCAGTAGGAACTGGTAGAGTTCCATTGATGAAAGCCACTTTATTACACGTTTTCAACGCGTTCAACATAGATCGGCTCCAACTATTGTAATTAGGACCGGAAAGAATTTCAAAAACGAGAGATAGACATGGATGTTCTCCACTATGGATGTAGTATGGCTTGGATACATCTTCTCCTACAACTTTGATGCGATTATGTGGTTGATTTTGATTCGCGTTGTCGCGAGCCATACTTCAATCGAAAAATTATACAGATGCAGAAGGTTGGTAAGGTATTAGCTCTGATACCATAAGAAGAAAAGAGTTGTAACAATGGTGGAAACATTCATAGTACTCATATTGAACTCAAACTCACACCAATACACATATGCTCCAAAAAAGAGAAAACTGAGATATTTTGGTTGATGATAAAATTATGTTATAAAAAATGAAAGAGAGAGCTCAAGTCTCTTATTTATACAAATGCATATGATCTAGTATTGACAACAATGATATAGTAGTGTGCTCCTCCAATCCCAACTATCTTCTTTCCACGTCATCTCCCTTCACGTGCCGTCACATAAATCCCATGCACTCATACAAATCTCTTTAACACAGCCATCTTCTAAAGCATAGTAAGAGCCAAGAGTTTTAATTTGTAAATGCATTTGGAGTTGCTTGAGATATATGGTCCCGTTCAGCAAAGGGGTCTTAGTAATCAATATCTAAACCTAGGAATTGATGATAATAAGTTGATCCTTTATCATACATAGATTAAGTTGGTTTTATACATTGTGCATAATTGAAACTAGTCTTAGGCTACACAAACCCTACATTGACAAAGCTCACAGTTTAAGTTGTGGGCTTCAGAAGCATATCCTTTATGCGTAGGTTTCTGATAAAATTTATGCCTGCAGAGTATTTAAAAAGAAAATTGAACTAGAAACAATGGATCTATGAAATCAAGTAGATTTAACAACTTTCTCCATAACCTAAATAGATACATAATAACCGTGATCGGCATTACCCAACATATTTTGTCTTGGGGGAAGAGATTAACCTCGACTGGATTCTAGTTTTTTTAATTATTGGCGTTCCATTTCAAATGTTTAGTTGGCTTTAATCATAATCTTTCTTTCCAATTTCGTTGTAATCTGCTTCGGCAAGTATAATTCAGATTTCTTTTTCCTTGTAAATCACTCTCGTTGCATTCAACAATTTGAAGACAATCTCTTTGAAATCGTGAGCATGGAGGATCTGGATCACAAGAACAATGAGAACTCAATGATTGTCGACAGCACCAATCAAACTCTCATCAATGTCGATAATAGCATCCAGACAAAACCACCCAGAGAGGTGGCAAGAACTAGGAAGTACTTAATTACATTTCTTGATGATTGCACAATATACTATTATATCTACTGTTATAAGATAAAGACGAAGCAATTGAAACTTTTAAGAACTTCAAAGCTGAAGCTGGAAATTAACTAAGTAGATGAATCAAAATGATTCTAAGTAATAAAACGACACTACACACTTTCAAATGATATTGCAAAAGGAACGCCAGAACATGTAGGGGGGCTATTTTATCTGTTAATAATATTTTAAATAAGATTTCCCTAAAATGTAAGGACACATAGCACCTTACAAATTGTGGAAAAGAAGAAAGTCTTCCCACAAATACACTACCGTCTCGACAAACTCCTTTTCTTGGTCTCTAACTCTTTTTCATCTACATTCCATCCAATAACTATGAATTATCACAGATGGAGTAATGACCGTTGATTATTTAAAAAGAACAGAAATTATCACAATTGATTAAATGAATTACGCGAAAGATGTCGAAATCATAACCATAGAAGCAAATTATTGCAAAAGAAATACGAGGTGAAAGAATAGGACAACAGAGAAAATATATGGTATAACATATGATTTCCTTACTAAAGTGGGCAACACGAAAAGGGATCGTCCACCTTCTATCAATGCAAATAAAATATAAAGATGAGATTTTTTGTTAAATCGTCTAAATAATTTATGTGAGTTTGAATTTGGAATTTACAACAGGTATGAAAATAAAACTATTTAAATTAGACGGTTTAATATAAGTTTTTGACAGATACAAATTAAGATCAATCAGATTAGTGGGGATTAGAATTTCGTAAACAGACAAAAGAAGGGATCCTCAAGATTTGAGAGGATAAGCAGATGTGTGTCTCCTTAGCGAAAACCATGTGATGCCGCCCAAAATTCTTGATTTTTTTTCTTGAAAAACTTAAAATCATATCCTATATTTTATTTTTATTTTTATTTTTATTTTTTAGTTGAATTATATCCTATTTATATTCGAAGTAATTGCATGTTAATTTGTAACATTTGCCCATTTTTTAAAATAAACCAACGATCATATAGACTCAATTTAACCCAATTGTTACGGTAAAGAATATCACTAATTAGCATAATGGACAAAATTGAAAGCTAGTTGAGGGAGGTTCTTTATAATCCGTTTCAACATGTTAGTATTGATTTTTTTTTTCAATCAAAAAGTATTTCTCAATTTCTATTATAATAAAACATATAATTTAATTAAAACCCCAGAACATAAATTGTCATAGATGCAAATCAAGTCGGACATTTTATAGAAACAGGAATGAATTTTATTTGCATTTGACATACGTAGTAACATTTAGCGTGTAAATTTGATGAATAAGATTGATTGTAGTTGAAATTTTACGGTAATGCAAATTACTTCTCTGAAAATGTAATGCAAAATAATGAAGAAACGTATCTGCTTTCCCTTTTCTTGGCAATCAATTTTGGGTTCTAATATGCGTATACACGGATGCTCACTCTGAATATCGTGGTATACAATAGTGTTACATATTATGTTACATTATTTGAATTATTGACAAGTGTATCTATCAAGGGAAATTAAATATAATAAAATCCTCCTTTGTTAGGAATTTGATTTATCTCCATGGATTTGTACACTTATCAATAATCCAAACAATATAAACATCATTGTGTAACTGGGGACCGGACCGACAAATGCTAGTGTATGGAAAAAACTTGCATTAGACCGCCTAAACGATTTAAGCGAATCTAAATAGTTCATTCCACCAACTCAAACTCATATCCGTTCTGGATTCTAAACCTAAACTTATATCCCTCCTGAATTTTAAACCAAAATCCGCCTAAATTATTTAGACAGTCTAACTGGAGATATTCTCCTAGTGTATTTATTTCTTTTTGTTGTACTTCTTCCCTAATACACGTTTACAAGTAATATTATTTTTTTTTTACTCGTACGCCTATAAGTCTATTAGAAATGTTATTGAATGATTAAAGAAAAGACAAAAATTTGTGTTAGGTTGCCTAAATAAATCATTCTCACGATCCAAACCTGCTATAAACCCTAAAATCAAATCTGCTTAAATGATTTAGAATCTAACAAAAAACTCTCCTTTTAAAAAATTAATATGTCAGGCACTAGATTATGTTGAAGATGATAGGTGTAATTGCAGAATATATTCCGTAGGAAGAAGGCAGTTTTTTATTTTGATAAAGTTGGCGTGAAAAAATAAAGTAGAAAAATTTATACCCAATAAAGAAATAAAAGAAAGCAGATTGATGTAGATAAGAAGAGCATATCTAGAAATAAATTTCGAAAAGATCTTGAGCACCGCCCTTCCCGTTTTTACGCGTGAGTACATGTCCCGCCACTTAACAAACTCTTGAAAAATTACAAATACGATGCCCAGCATATAGCACTGCACAAGTAAACTGAATGTATGTCTGTATATTAATAAAATAAAATAATAAAAGAGACTGTTAGTGAACAATTAAGTGCGTAGCAAATTACATCTATCGACTCTTCTACATAAAAATTAGTGTTTTTCTTTTTTCTTTTTTTTTATTTATTTCGGCGACCAGTTAATCTGCAATTGCTATGCAAGATGTGACATATGCAAATTCTACTATTATATCATATATTGCACTACAAACCACATAAAAATAAAATAAAAAAACAAATCGTATGAGGCTAACCACATGGGACATAATAACGTATGATATTTGGCTACAACTAACACCACTCCACTAAACTCATCTCCATGCCACAAACATAATGTTACTATTTAATCATAATTAGTTGAAACACACTCTTACCGGACCATTTAAAGGATCTTATTTTGT
>AYJT01080258.1:0-13985 GCA_001278415.1 Ocimum tenuiflorum | reverse complement strand
ATGTTAATACAATACCGTTCACTAGTAAACCATAAAAGTCAATAAATTTGCAGCTCCAAGCGGACTTGCTTATCGAGCTTGGTCACGAGTTGAACATTATCAAACTAATGTTACTTACTTAACGAGTTCAAACGAGCTTTTATCAAGTGAGAATCTGAGGATCTCATGAATGAATTGGCTCCATTAGCAACCCAACCGTATACACCATACTTCATGTCGCAGGAATGCGGTCCGCACTTCACACTGAAGCTAATCAGTCTTCAGCATGGAACGTTTGATACAGAAGGAGGTGAATATGAATGGACTCACAAGGTAAATTTCAATTTATTTGCAGTCCTTTGAGCAGTGTCGCCTCCAAATGGCAGCCTGAAATGGACACCAGCCGCAGGAGGTTTTTCTTGTGATTTGTTTTGGACGCCATTTTTGTAGGAAACCAAATTTTGGATAAGTTGTGTAAGAATTGTATTATAAGGAAATACTGGTTTTATTTGGGGCTGTTGAAATTGTTAAATCATTTATTGTCAAGGTTCATAGTTTCATTACAAAATATTTTATGAGTAGAATATTTTTTGCTTCTATATTTCAGATTGATTGGTGAATTTACATCCTTTATTGTTTCCATTTGAACTTCAAAATAAACCTGCACATGAAATTCCAATCTATGCTACGTAAGTGGACATTTCCCACTAACACTTGGATTTGGATTGAAATCAAAGACTGATCTTGAGCTGGCTTGATTTCTTTTTATTTTATTTTGAGTAATCGCTAGCTTGGTTTTGATATGTAATTAGTTCAAATATTGACAAAGCTCGTTAGGTCGAACTATTTACGGAACTGGTATTTTAATCCGTGCGTTGCACAGGAATATTTCGTACATTTATTTATTGAAAAATGTGTAAATAATGATTCAATATTCAGACAATCTATATTTCTTGACAATACGAGTGTCATTTCAAAACTTATATAAAGAATATTTATAAAAATTATGGGTTGAGCAAGAGCTTGAAAATTTGATTAAATAACTTGATTTTGCTGACAGAAAATTTAAATACACAATAAGATAGCTGCGAGTAGCTAAGAAATGTAAGAACATTGACTCTTCAAAAGATCTAGAAACATTAACACAATCAAATCAAATATGTGTGACTAATATCCTCCCTCACGTTCGACTTCGAATTAAAATATTGCTTCAAAAAACAATTTAAATGGATATTTCTAAAAATTTCTAAGGAACACTCAGACAAGTGAAAAATATTGGGGCGAATCATAAATTGGATAGAATCGGATCTTAGAAGCCGTTGACCTCATTCATTTATTTGTGATCATACAAGTGTATGATCAAAATCCATTGTTCACGTCAACAAAACTTGCATCATGCATGCAAATATATATAATATATAACCATGCACACTTCTTTTTAATTTAATAATTACATTGTTTCCTATATTAAAACAAAACCAGTCTTCCAAATAGAAGTAGTTCAACATATTAAACTATACATAACTACAACCCGCATGCTTCTTCAAGTAAACAAATTCAATTTCCTTCGTTTGCTAACCAAACCCCACCTATCAATTCCACCCCCAAATACTCAATATATATACACATACACATACACATACACATACACATAAATCAAATATATCCAAAACATTTCTCAAAATCATAAATAAACATGGAGTGTCATAGAATGATCATCATCTCCATCATCTTGTCACTCTTCTTCTCCCGAAATCTTGCACAAGTGCAACAACAACAATGCTTGAACGAGCTTCAACCTTGCCTGAACTATCTCAACAACAACGATCGCCCACCGGAACGCTGTTGCCAGCCTCTCGACTATGTTATTAAGTCAATGCCTGAATGTCTGTGCGCCATGATGACTATTCAGGGCGCCAATCAGGCTGAGCAGGCTGGTATTAATGTTACTAATGCACAATCGCTGCCCGGGAGATGCGGGCAGCATATTAACCCGTTAGGGTGCATTACGGGCACACCTGATACGAGAAATTCGGTCCAAAGTTCGGGCAACCTGGAATTAGGGTTTTCGAGTTTGAGTGTAGTTGTTGGTGCTATACTTTTTGGAATTTTAGAAGCTTTGTAGTAGTGGATTAGGGTGATTGTTGTCGTGTTTAAGTTGTGCTTAATGCTGGCTTCTTTTTTTTCTTTTTTCTTTTATGTGTGCATAGATTAAAGTGTTTTAGTTTTCCTTTTTATTGATGAAGTTGTAATAGGCCATCTCCGGCCATAAATATAGTGGAATTATCTTTTATATTCTTTCCTCCGAATTCATTGGAAAAATGTTCATTTTCTAAAATATTGTTTGCATTTCATTGTGTTCAAATTCATATTTTGAATAATATATTTTCTTATATCATACGTGGCGTATATACTAAACATTATCATGTACAAATTTTTAATTGCCTAAAACTCATACCATCAAAATTGTCATCGATTAAAGAGTGAATTGTACTTTATGTATCATAGGACACGATCTCATTTCATTCTGATCCAAAAAATTTATTTATTGTCCCAAACCCAAAAACTTTAATATTTTGATCCAACTGAATTGTTAATGTGCGCTCATTTTATTTGACTAATTATATTTTTGTAAACAAAAGAATTAATAATGCTGAAATAGTACCAAAATTGCAAAATCTTTTGACAGAAAATTTTGATAAGACCAAAATGTAAATATGAAACTAAAAATAAATTTTTAGGATCAAAATAAAATAAAATTGTCACATGCGACCAAAGTTGCAATTTATCCAAAAAAGTTAAACACAAACTTTCAAACACAATTAATGCCCAATCTTTTTTCTTTTCTTTTCTTTGGTCAACAAACATTGATTTATAAGCATCACTAAACCCCTCTAAATATTTTTTGCTCTTGATTATCCATGTAATAGGTAGGTAACGATTATAGTTTATTGCCATGTCGATCATAAAAAAGCATAGTACGTATTTATTTTACTATAAATGTTTGGACACAAAGCATGTCTGGTTAGCAACTTTGGATTATGATGGCAAAGTGACTCTAGAGGAGGTTGCATCTGCTACTGCGTATCTGAAAGATACCTTATACAAGGAGGGAATTCAAGAACTTATTGGCAAATTATCCAAGGATAAAGGTCAGTTATGTAACTTATTTATTGTCCCCCAATCTGGCCCCAGCTTAAGCCCTTTTAAATAATTCTTGAAATTTTCCCACATATGCTTATTCTTTTGTTGTTATGCGAAAATTTCAATGAAGGACAAGCAATGTGCTATTTGATCTAAGTACCTAATGCTTATTAACTGTCAAAACTACTGGTGTGGGGGAAAAATAAAAAGAAAAGAAAAGGTAAGTGAAGATCAGAGGTGATGAAGAGGAAATAATGCTTCTGTTAAATGGCAAGCCTAAGTACTAAAGACGTATCATTGTCTACCACTTCAGAGTGTAGCGGTAAGCACTTTTCTCATGTCTTTTAAGGTCACGGGTTCGAGTCTATATGGGGACATCCGCGTGAGTTTATTTAATATTGTACTTAAATTTAAAAAAAAAAAGGGCCCATCATTGCTGTCGAGAATATTGTCTATTCAGGAAATAATGTTGGAAATCGAAGTATGTTTCTCTTTGAAGCATTGACGCATAAATGGTGTTCAACCCTGCAACTGCAATTTTTGTCCACACTTTTATTTGCTGCCATAGGGTCACACTTTAGGGCTAATCTTTTCTTGTTCAAGATTGCCAGAAAAAACATATTAGATTTCACAACTGATATCTCCTCAGGTGAAGCATGACTCTGTATTTTCCAATCCATTCTGTTGGAAATTGAAGGTTTTATTGATCAGAATCTGCCTCCACAATGTTTCAACAGGTATATGAATGAGCCCAGACGGTAACAAAATAATTTATAAATCTGGATTCCTCTCTTTAGTTCTTCTAAGAAGAAAAAAAGTAGGATTACTTTTGTCCAAATTTTAGCTGCATGTCGTCGTATGGATGTCTGCCGTTGCCATGTCCGAATTCCGTGGCAGACGACGACGCAGAGGTCGATGCAGATGTCGAGCTCGTGTGTATGCCTTCACTCTGTAATACGGCTTCAAGGGTCTTGACGATCTCACTCATTGTCGGCCGGTCTGAAGCAGCTTCTTCCACGCATTGCATGGCCAGCTCAAGAAACCTGGGGAATCCGATGAGATGCGGGGTGTTTCTTATTACAGGATCGATTTTTTCGGTGATTCCGTAGTGTGTTTCGTCGTTCTTGTCCATCAGTATTCTGAGTTCACGGACGACGTACTTGCCCTTCTCGATGGGTTGTCTGCCGGTTATGAGTTCGAGCATCACCACGCCGAAGCTATACACGTCGCTCTTCTCGGTTAGCTTTTGTGTCATGTAGTACTCTGGATCCAAGTATCCCTGCAAGGAAGACCAAAGTCGTAAGTGACTATCATTAGATCATTTGACTTGATTGAGATCTTCTGTTACATAATGACATTATATATTGTGTTACATTACCACGATGATTGACACGTGTAATAATTAATCAAGATACATGATAATTTTTTTTTATTAAGAGCGTGATTTATTTCCATTAATTAATCCACGTGTTGATAACACAATATGTAACATTATTATATAATAGAGGATCTTAATAACCATCGGTTGAGATCCTTTGTTATACAATAGTATTACACTGCCCAAATGATTGATACGTGTACTAATTAACAAAGATAAATCATGATAAATCCTTCTTTGTTAAGAGTTGACTTATCTCCATTAATTAGTATATATGACAATTATCCTAACAGTATATTGTCTAACCGATAATTTCAACTGCTATTTAGATATTTCCTCTCATTTATTTAGTACTCAGTACTCACTAGAGTGCCCTTGACTTGAGTGGAAACATGTCCCTTGGAAACGTCGGAGACGAGTTTAGACAATCCAAAATCGGCAACCTTAGCCGTCAGATTCTCATCCAACAAGATGTTTGTGGACTTGACATCACGATGAATGATGGGAGGGTGTGCGAGTTCGTGTAGGTAAGCTAATCCTCTAGCTGAACCTATTGCAATCCTTATTCTTCTCTTCCAATCTAGCTGGATCCCACTTTTTCCTGCATGCAAACGTGTTTTTGTGTTACATCTCGTATTTCACTGGAAATCGTAGTTCGTGCTGGCTCGAATGCTATACCTGATAAACTCTCTCGCAGTGTTCCTCTAGCCATGAACTCGTAGACCAACATCTGTTCTCCTTGATCGAAGCAAAATCCGACAAGCCCAACGAGGTTCTTGTGGTGGACTCGCGACAGCAGCTCGATTTCTGTCTTGAATTCGTGCCCTCCTTGCATTGATCCTCGTTCAGATCTTTTTACCGCAACTACCTGTCCATCAGCTAGAATTCCTTTGTAGACCTGCAGAAGTAGATAAAAACAATTGACCAAACATGAAGATCTAAAGTGATAATATTGTTGTAGTGTCGGTCTTTTAGATTATTTTGGGTTGGAGACGTCAGCTGGAAAACTGAGTGCAATCAACAAAAGAGAGCAGTATATAAACTACAAAGAAATGTTAAAAAATAGAAAATGAACAAACAACTTGGACAACCGAGTCGAGGAATCATCTGCCCTCAAGAGCGGCTAAATATGGCATTGGTTAAAGTACTCATAAATTCGACATCTGAAGATAAAACAGCTTTATTGTTGACCTCGTAGCACCATAGATGACAGAATTACAACAAACTAGATGATGAATGGGGTCGATGATCTAGTGAAGCTCGTTAACTAAATGAAGTTAAACTTGAGCTTTAGTATTCGACTCGGAAGCAAGTTTGTTAATTATATCACTTGATCAATATGAAATACAAAACTATTAATCTTATAAAACTTATATTTTAAAATGTAGTTAGTAATATGTATGCAATTAACTTTGTTAGTTATAAAAAAATAACAAATTTGAGTAAATATAATATTTCAATGGTTAAAAATACTTTTTTGCATAAGACAATAATTATTTAAATACAATCTAAATTTATAAAGTTCTTCCGTTCAATTAAAGCTCAATTAAATTCATCAGTGTCAAAGTATTCAATGATGAAACTCAAACCTCGACTCGGTAATAAATGAATTTAACTGGAGCAAAATTTCTACTTCATTTAGGTATCTTCTTACCTTGCCATAGCCACCAGAACCAATCTGGTTGCTCTCAGAGAAGCCATTGGTGCATTTCTTGAGCTCATCGTAGGAGAACCACCGCGCTCCTTTCAGCTGCGGCGCCCCACCCGAATCTTTACCACCCGTCGTCCAAGAAGCTGAGGAGAAGTGACGACGAGAAATCAAGAAAATGAGTCTAGAAATGTGGAGCACACAACATAAAATTAAATGTATGGCATTACCAAATGGATTGGATAAAGACATTGCTTGTTCTGCTCTTCTCTTCTGTCTAACTGCATACATGGCCAATGCAGCTAGCATTAGGACAAGAACCACTGATCCTGTCACTATTCCAGCAACTGCGCCTGTGCTGAGAGCTCGTGCACGCCCATCTGAAATACAATGTATATATAGAGAGAATGGATCAAATAGAAACTCGTCAATGAGTAGGAACCAGGAACCCGTCATTTTTTATTGCACCAATACACCATCCATAATTAGTAAATACATCATATTTTTCATGTTTTATAATTTATTGCTATTAAAGTGATAAATATATTAACTTTGATGTATGAATACAAAAATGGTATATTTACTTACAAAAGATAGTGTATTTTAAAATTAAGCTAATTGTAGATATTCTCTAATACTTGGTGTGCTAGTCAGCCATCTCACTAGCCAAAGCAAAAACTTAAAGAGTAATATAGTGTTAGTATTCCTAAAATCTCAATTTTCATTGTCAACAATATACACCTCAATCTTTCTTACAACTTTAGTTATGTACTGGTCGAAGTAAGGATGGAATGAATCATGAACATCTAATACTCTTTTATAATCTAAAAAAATTTATAGAATTCCACGAACTTGAGAAACAAGTACATGATATAAGCAGTCATTTTATAACCATATTATCAAACATGCACCATTTTCAACTTCGGTGCCCGAAAATCCTAGAGACACCATTTTTTGAACAGATAAAAGTAGACCTGATCATGTGTTACCTTCAAAAACATATTCCGACGGTCTGAAATAGTAGAGTCCCAATTCAGATGGCGCCTTGTATGTTCTTCTCCCTAATGCATATCCAATGCTCCTAACTTCTGATCTACTAAAATACTTCCCTTTATTCGGAAACAGTTCAAGCACCATTTGCAGATAATTCTCCTCATTTATGGTGAGATTCTGCAGAGAAACCGAGCCAGGCGCGAGGCTCAGGCTCATCGAGAGGCTCGTCTCCAAGGAATGGAACAACGTCGAGTTGGATAAGTCCCCTGAATAAGGTGCCACGAAGTACAAGATTCCTGCATATGGATAAGCGCATTCACAGCTTTGTGGGTTGAGCTTGAGAGCCGAGGCGCACGTGCTCGTTCCACAGAGTTTGAGGCTCGTGGAGTATGGCTCCGTCTGTTGCTGAATGCGACAGTATATCTGGTTTGGATTGGTGGAACATATGGGGTTTCCATACAACCTGTTGTGCAAGAGAATCTGTTGTGTAAGGTTCCGTTTGTTTTGTATCTTAAAAGAAAATTAAAGTACCCTTAAAAAGTTATTAGAGATCATTTATCTACAATTTTTTTAGTTAAGGAGAGAAAAAATAATATAGATGAATTTTTAATTTATTTTATAGGGCATCACTTTTTAGAAAATTGTGAAATGCATTTTTCTGGAAATCAAGCCTAATTAAAAAGTGATTATCCTAAAAAAGTTATGATAAAGTTATTTATTTACATTTTTAGTTAAAGAAAGAGAAAAGTAGCAATGAATTTCAAATTTATTTTGGATGACATCACTTTTTAAAAAATTGTGAAATGTACTTTTATAGAAGAAAGGGTAAACATACGGAGCCTAAGGTTCAGTTTGATTTGTATTCCAAAAAAGTGGATTACTTTTTTCTAGAGAAAAAAAAAAAAGAAAAGAAATCAAACGGTGCCTAAATCTTAGTGGTTGAGTACACACACACATATATATATATATTTGAGATACGATGATGAAAAGTTGTTTCTTACATTAGAGTGCTGGTGAATTGTGAACCCGGGTCAAAGTCTGATATGTTGTTGTTCTGCAGATCAATGAACTGAAGCTTGTCGTTTATGTTGGTGCTTAGGATTAAAGATCCAAATGCATTCTTCTTCAAGCTCCTGTTGGCACAATTTATCAGATGAAGTTACTCAAATTAGGGCTTTGCAGAACCGAAAAATCGAACCAAACCGAGAAATTTGATTCAACATGGTTTGGTTCGATTCTAAATTCGAACAAAATTTCAGTTTGGTTGAGTCTGGTTTTGACAAATAATATTATGGTTGGAAGAGAACGATCGATCTTTCTTTATTTATTAATAAGTTATATTTTATAATATAATTTTAATGCTAAAGATTATTGTGGAAGTTTTATGTTGTTTATTGATAATTTCATTTAAGTGTTATTTTATTTAGATAAAATGTATTTGCATATTAAAACAATACCCTCAACCTTCTAGAATATCCTGTCAAAAATACTCGTTTTATTTATGAATAATCTATATACAGTAATTAACAAATTAGCAAAAGTGTTATAAACGTTGTTATATGATTAATATTATGCTCTATTAATATTACGTTGTTTTATACCATATAAATTTTGTAATGTTAAAGAATAATATTTATTCATTAAGAAATTATTGACAAACTAATTTGCATAAAAATAATAAAGGAAAACAACTAAAAACTTCAATTTTAATCGAAAATAGAACCAACCAAACGGAACTATACAATGTGGTCAAGTCCAGTTATTAAAATTAGTTTGGATACGGTTCGGTTTTTGATTTTATTGAAAGTTTAGTTTTTGGTTTTATTAGTTCGATTTGGTTCCCGATGGAACCACCCATTTGCACAGCCATAGATAAAATTAATTTGGTGCAATATGTTTTGGACTTACACTTGCTGAATCTGAGGTAAGCCGAAAAGGCCTGGTGGCACTGCTCCATGTAACGGTCCTTGTTCAATCACTCTGAGAAATTGAACCAATTTTATTACATGAGATTTGGGTTTTGCCAATGGTTTTTAAGACTATGTTTTTGTATTTTGTAAGAAAAGTGTGATAAATACTCACAAAGTAGACAGTGACTGTAAGGTTGAAAACCAAGCTGGAGCATCAGATTGATCAAATGTGTTATTACTCAAGTCCCTAGATAAAACAGAATTCATGAGAAATTTAAAAGGATGAAGAAAACTACAACATATAGCTTGAATCTGGTTACTTCTTACACATAACTCAGCGAGTTCAATCCAGTTAGATTTGGTAATTCACCAGTCAAAAGATTATTTGCCAAATGCCTGCACAATATGTAGGTGTATGAATTGTCAATAATCATTTGCTCAAAACATTGTTGTAAGAATCGGCATAAGCAGGGATGGAGTTTTCGTTAATCGGCACCTAGACGACGATGCGAACGGCTAGGAGGATTTATGAGTATTTAAATTTCAATTGGTTCAATATTTGTTTCGATAGAATTCAAATTTTATATCATAGGCCTTTAAAGTGAGGGATCTCATAAATTTAATTTTACATAATTTAGGATTGTAGAAATACAAAATTATATAGTAATCATTTGAATCAATTGCAATCACTTAAGAACGGAAACGTGGGTCTATTTATATAAGTTTATATTGTATGCGTATTTTTATATCTATATCAAAATAGTACTTTTGCAAATTTATAATTATAATATAAATTTTAAAATCTTGAAAATACAAATAAATTATAAAAGTAACAATCACAAAATTGTGCATCTAAAACTATTTGAAATATGAACAAAATAATAGTAAAAGGCAGCTCAACCGCCAAGGCCGCGACTAGCGCTTATGCATCATTGGCTGAAAAATGAAGTGTTTTATAGGAAGGAAATGCTCACAGGTTAACGATGCTAGTGAGGTTGCTGAGATTTGGGACAGTTCCAGTGAGGTGGTTTCGATCAAGTCGTCTGCATAAGTTGCACATAAAGATATTTCATGCAAGAAAAGTGAAACTGATGTAAGAAAATATCATATGACTCTTCTACTCACACAACTTCAAATGTCTGAATATTTCCTATTGAAGGTGGAATTTCTCCTGTCAATTGATTTCCATCAAGAAGTCTGCCCATGGTTTAACCCAAAAAAAAAAATCAGAAAAGTGATCTGAAATTTGGGATATGGTTTACTTGGTTCATGACTTACAAGTGGACCAGCGACATGTCTGAATCGAAGAGCTGGCTGGGGATTGGCCCTGAAAGCTGGTTGTTGCTGAAATGGCTGAAAAAGTAGTTGTAATAACATCACTAGAATTCAAATGCAAGAATGCAAGAATTGAGCATGAAAGAGTTTGTCTAAACTCACAAATGCTTGGTGTTTTTGAGTTGGTTGAGTCCTGATTCTGGACTTAAATTTGATGCGTATGGGATTTGTCCTGTCAAACGATTGTCTGATATATCGAGCCAGAACAGGTTGGAGAGACGGCCTAGAGCAGACGGTATTACACCGCTTAAGCTGTTGAAATTCAGAGCACTGCCATTGTTTTCGAGCCATAATTAGTTGGGAGAGAAACCAGACATTGATGTAAGTTTCTCGAAAAAGAAAACCTTTCTTACAGGAAGTTTAGTTGTGGGATATTTCCTAGTTCACTTGGTATATTGCCTGTAAAGCTACATCCAGCAAGAATCCTGAACAAATATGCAAAAGTTTGAAAGGATCAAATCGAGGAGAAGAATCAACAAAATGAAATGCGATTGTATCTTATGGAACTGAAAATGCAGTTCACTCATTTTTCTGCTATGTTCTTACAATATCACCAACTTCTGCAGATCTCCCAGGCGTGGAGAGATGGGGCCGGTTAAGCCAGGGTTGTTCGACAAGTCTCTGCACTCAACAAGCTCCGAATATTTAGGACAAAAAATTATATCATTTCACCTGATAAAATGTATGATGCAAGAAGGAAACTCACAGGGAAACAAGTTCACTTAGCTGTCCAATGTCACCACTCATTTTTCCTGTTATCCCCATTGATGATAACTCTCTGCAGAGTTGATATATCCATGTATAAATGGTTTTTCTTCCAGATATTACGACATTTTTTTTAGCAAATCTTGATATATACTCACAGTGAAGTGACCCTGGAGTTGTTGCAGACAACGCCGTCCCAGGATGAACAAGGATCGCCTGAGGCATCCCAGCTCGGTGGAGTGTTTGTCCACTCGTCTTTTAGTGATCTTAGCGCGGCGGCTGTGTCAAGTTTTTGAATCAATACACACATTTTGTTTGAAATTTATGGTGGGTGTTGGAAGTTGGAACCAGTTATGATTGTATGTTTGGACATGAAGATTAGTACTATTATAGTAAAATCTACTAGGCAGATTGGTTATATGAATCAAATGGTCATGAATCTGAGTTTTCTTATCAAGATGCTGAGATGAACTGTAATGACCAGAAAAAGTTGTTTCATCAACTTCCTCAAAATTTCTGTCCAAATTACACATTATACATATGTAGTTATGATCTTATCCTTGAACATGAAAAGGCCAAATCCTCGTTCACATGATAGACCATTTGCGAATTTTCAATTCCACGTCAAACTATTTGAAATTTCAATTATATGACAAACTATATGGATTTTGTAGTAAAATCTAAGATTGATTGTATGAATCAGATAGTCATGAATTAGTCCAAAATCAAGACAGCCAAAATCTAAGTTTTCTTCATAAGAAATGATATCAGATGGTGATATAAACTTGTAATATCAGTAGTTTCATCAACAACCTCAAAGTTTTCAAATCAGGCCACACACACACACACACAATCTTGATGTTGTTTGAAGGAGAGGTGTTACCATCTTGTGCATTAGTCGCCGCGTAGATAACTTGAATACAACTCGAGAAGACAAACAGATAGCAGAGGAGCAGCCGCATTGTGGCTGCCATGGCAGCTGAGCTCTCTTCTCGAAACCAGCAAATTAAACACAAAAAAACTGTAAACTTAATCCTTCAGAACAAACTCACTGTCCCAGAATTCGTTATCAAGAACACAGCACGATATCCCAGATACACATTTTCTACGTCGAGACAACAGAAAATGGAACAAAAACTTTGCAAACTACAGATGATCAAACTTGATGCAGGCCACCATGATCAACTGCAAAACTGTTTCAAAAACTTGTATAATGATTTGGGCTTGCAGATTTTTTAATCAACCAATGTTTTTTGCTCGTTCGATCCGCCTGCCTGCCTGTGCATTGTAAACAAGAACTACAGCAAATGACACTACACCATAGTGTTTGGAGTTTTGTACCAGTGAATCAAATCTTAGGCTGGGCCTACAAGAATTTTTTTTGTTTTTCATGCTGTTCTTGTTCTTACATCATAGTTACTAAGCATTTTTAGCATATTTTTTGTATTAAAGTGACTAAAATCTACAGGGGAAATGCCTAAGTAGTAGCAACAACAATAATAACAATATAAAAAAATGACTCCCTGATTGGGTAACTATAGCTCCTTTATAACATGAATTCTAAAAACTTAGGAAACAAACACCAATTTCAATAAAAAGTTGAAGAAATGACCAAAAGATTACTTAAATAGATCATGCATGAAGCTAAGAAAACGGCAACAAGTCACTAAAAAAGAACTACGTACAGCAACGAAAAAGTCGGTTACAATTTTGTCACTAAAAACACTTCTATAGTGACAATAAATCATTTCGTCACAAAAAGAATAATTTGTGACTATTTCATATTTTGTCAGTATTTATCTTCATTAAAGTCAGCGACAATAACTTTTGCTGTGACTAAAAATATCTCTATAACGATATTATCTTCCTCCCTTTTATGTGTGATATACTTTTATGAAGTCCAAATACATATATTTATAGAGACATGATAAAATTCGTGTGATCGACTAATTTGGAGGTTTGGTTGAAATAATACTATTGTTAGCAAAGTGGTTAGAAGTATGCAAATACTCACATAAATGTATTGTTGGAATAAATAATCATTTTAAGAATTATCATTATTAGGATCTCGTAGGCTGTCCGATGAACTAGAATATCCAATCATTTTAACATCAAAACTGTAGCAACATTTGTCCAAAAATGTGATTTTTGCATTTCCAGGGTCGCAATTTTTGGACATCTGTACCAAATTGTTGTCTATTTCCTTGGCCTGCAAAGCCATGAGTGATAAGACACAGCGCCGGGGTGGGGCGCAAAAAAGAAACATAAGAATAATGGCCTGCATAAATTCTTTATATGAAAGAAACATAAGAATAATGGCCTGCATAAATTCTTTATATGCGAATTCTTTTCTTCAATTTATTTTGTTTAGCGCTTGTCTTTTTCTCTTTGTTCTACATGTATTCTGATTGGGAATTATCATAAAAAATGATGATGTGATCATACACTTTCCATTTAATTGAGGTCAAGGGATAATGTTTATAATTTAGTAATTTCTATAACATGAAGCGACGTGTAATGTAAACAAAAGGTGGAATATCAACGTATAATGTGACTACTGCTGTTAAAGGCCCTTCTTAAAAAAGAAAAAAAAGAATAGTATTTGAATGTAAGTAATTGAAACCTATAGAAAATTTAAATATACTACATGAATACTTAATCAAAATTACATATTTGTCATTTTTCTTTTTCAAAAACACCAAAATATTAATACTATTGCTTTTTTAATTTTGCTATTATATTTATACAATATTACATTTTCACTAATTTTATTCTTCGATTTATTTTTACACTAAATTATTTGGAACAAATATAAATATAATTTTTTATTTTATCATTTAAGTTGAGCTAATTTTTTACATAAGATTTTATTTTTGCAAATTTTCGATTTGTT
>AYJT01080255.1:0-11118 GCA_001278415.1 Ocimum tenuiflorum | reverse complement strand
TTTATATAAAAAAAATTGTTGGGAGGGGCTTTAGCCCTCTCCTACACATAATGTAGATCCGCCTATGATGACCCCACTATTGAGCAATTTGGTAGTTGCGAGGTATTATTTATGTTGGTTGACCACACACCATAATGTGAAGAAATGTTTTATTTGAAATGAAGTTGAGACTATTAATAAATTGAAAATTTTATTTAATACAGATGAATCAAATTAAAATCTCCTAATTGCATTAGTGATGAACAAACATTCTTTTCGTTCTTTTACTTAATTTCTTCATTTCACATGAAACTCAATACTTACATAAGGTCCTGATAGCAACTTTGGACACGTCGTCCGATTCTCGGATGCTTGCTGTCGCCTGCTATGATTTCTCCCAGTTCGTCTGGGAGAATCATCGTGAACGAGCTCAAGGTGAAGGAGCGCGTGATGAAACTAATGAACCATGAAAATGCAGAAGTTACTAAAAATGCCTTGCTTTGCATGCAGAGGCCAATTCCTTGGAGCTAAATATGCAGGCTTGAATTACTGTGTTTGCAGCTCCCCTCTGAACTTGCAGATGTGGCTTTGTTTTTCATCTGTTTATCACAGAAATCATTGTGTCTAGAGTTGCTATTTTTATATCTTCTCATTCACTCTCCAATAAGATGGGGATGTTCCTCTCCTCCCTCACGATATTTCTATTCTCACGTTTTTATGATGACGGTTGGGGTTTTGAAAAATACTTTTATGCTTAGATCTACATTAGTGGAATATATATCATTCCCAATAATACTGATATTTCCATCAAATATCAGTTATTAGTTAATTAAATGCTTCAACATAACCCACATAATTATTTGGACTAATCCTTTTATTTATTTAATTATTTATTTGTTCACATTAAATATATCACACATGAGATAATAAAATCTTAAATTTGAAACTAGAACTGATATGCCCAAAATATTCAGGGCTTCTATATACTACATAGTATAGTTCTAAATCAGAGCTGCGAAACCATTGGCCCGGTTCAGCTGATTCAGTTGAATTACGACATCTCGAACTTTCTTATCTACTTAATATACTATATTAATGGCATCCTTGCCACTTCTTCATTTTTCTTTTCTTTTATTTACTATTTAGTTATATTATAATATGTATTTATACAATACGTAATATAAAAAATTCAATAAAATCACAATATTGTGTCAGTTTTTCATTAAAAATATTTTATTGTCACCAATTTTAATTTTTTCTTCTAATTCTTTTAAACATATATAAGCATAATTTTTTTATTTAAGTTCAGTCAATGTTTTACATCAAACTTTATTTTTGCAATTTTTTAGTTTATTATACTATTTCTATTTCGTTAAATTCATTTATATATGATGTGCAGTTAATAACTTATAATATAATGATAATGATAATATTGAAGATACATTTTTTTGATGATAATATTGAAGATAATATTGAAGATACATTTTTCTGATGATAATTTAAAAATATAATTTTATTTATTATATTATAGAATGAGTAATTATGTTGGACATTGCAACGCGTGAGTGTAAAATTAGTACAATAAATGCAAATTGTTAGAATATAATACCATATGTTTTCAAATATTTTTATGTAAACTCTTTTTGAATAGTTTGGTTAATCTGAAATCAGATACTCAATTATTATTAGTGGAGAGTTTTTAATTAAAGTATTTGGTTTGAATTAAAGCGTATCATTCCTATTACAACCACAGGACTTGGAAGATTTTTAATTATTTAAACTATTAAAATTAATAATTTTATCAGAAAATTATCTGCCATCGTTGTGGATATTGTTCGTAATGCATACGTAATAAATCACCTGCAGCAGTCGTCAGTCCACACCGTCAAAGTTTTCAGCTGGATTTCATCAAGAGATCTTGACCGTCAACCTGCCCCATTTCGAACTACACGAATTATTTTTCGGAGCCAAAAGGTGCTTCTCTTTTGTTTTTGAACTACCAAAAATAATTTCGCAATCAAGAAAGAAGGAATTTTGAATCTGAGTACCTGAATTTGGAGTTTAATTCCCCCTCTAATTACTTTCCTTCTTTCTACCTGTGCATACAGATCAGTTGTATGGATGCACACCGGCAAAGACAACTGTCTTCGTATTTTCTGTTGCCCACTTCGATCTTAGCTGGAACTGAAGCCGCTTAGGTTCAAATTGGGGATCATTGAGTTCGTTGAGCTGATAATTTTGGTGGAGTTTCGAGAAAGTCTTGATCTTGAGAGTACTTATTGGGTGTTTGGTATTTGTATTTGTGTCGATGCGGAATCTAGGGTTTGTTTGTTCGCATTCTGCTTTGGGATTAGGAATTGGATGTGGGTTGTGTTTGATTTTGCATGGGAGTCCTGACTGAAGCGGAAAGCTCGGTGCTTTGATTTTATTTCAGTAAAAGTTGCCTTTTTTGTTCCATTTTTTATGTGCTGTATATGTACATAGATTCAGAATTTAGAAGAGAAATAACGAGTTGAAGTAGTTGTGTTTCTGTTGTTGTAAGAGTAGACTAATTATTGGCTGGGATTGGAAGAGATTGGAAAGAAACATGTTTTACTCACAGTTCATATTAGCGAAAAAGGGGCAGCTGGGAACCATTTGGATAGCGGCGCATTTGGAGCGTAAGCTTCGAAAGAATCAGGTTGCTGATACTGATATTGGAGTTTCTGTGGGTAAGTTATTGATTTTGTGGCACTGATGATGCTTTCTTATTATGTCATATGGCATATGTTCCCAATTGAAACGATGACACGTGGCTGCTTGAAATCGCACTTGTAGTTGGATTTAAGAGTATGTGTTGGCTATAAGTTGTATTAAGAGTAAATAAATTAGGATTGGTAGGTTGATTTGCATGATTTAGTTGTCTACTGATCAGGTGAAGGTTAATTTGTTAAGTGAAATGATTGAGAAGAGACGATCAGTAAAGATAAAGACAGTTTGTTCCATTTGATTACATTTTGCTATAGAAGGTCCGTAGAATGGATAGCAACATAGGTCCATGCTTCTTATATGTTGATCATGAAATTTTATTATCCGAGCTGCTATTTATTTTCCTTTCCATATATCGGATTATCAGACTTAATTTGTGAAATGAATGTGTATTTAGTTCCTCAGCCTTGCCTTCCTTTAATGTTGAGCAAATGTTAACACATTATGATCTGTTTTAGTTCTCCCGACACCATATGAATGTCTCACTTATTCACTGTATTAGCAACTCTTATACACTTTCTTACATCTGGCGCATGGAATTCACAATAAATTTCGGTTCCACTATTGATATTTGATGAAAGAGCTAATTTCTGCGAACAAATACGAAATCATGTTAAATACCTGATCGAATATAATTAATATGGGATTCCATTTGTCTTTTAGTGTGATAGTCCTGGAAAACTTATTAGTTGGATCTGGGTGGCCACATCACATTCCAGAACCTTCCTTTGTCAATTTGCGTAGGGATGGGTGGCAATACCACCTACTGCTCGAATTCCTTTTAGGCTATAGGCATATAAGCCTCTTATAGAAAAAAACTGAGAAAATGTATTATTTTCATGATTTTACCTCTCTTAAGCATACAACTAAGAAGTTACAGGAAGTACTAAAATGATCAGATACTGACGAAGAGACAGCCAAATTGAACTTAATCTGTATCTTTTAAAAGGTGTGGAGAAATGTCAAATCACTGTTTCTATTTTTCTTCCAGAATGCAAGTATGAAAACCCTAATTGTTTACTTCAAATGCTGAAATAGTCTTGTTAGTTTAGTTTCAAACTCATCTTCAATTACCTTTATTCATTTATTAGAAATCTAATTTGGAAATACATGGGCCTACAGAACCCTTACAATTTAAAATTCTTTACCATATATGCTGAAGTAACCTTGTTTGTTTATTTCTAAAATCATCTTCAATTACTTTTATTTGCATGCTAGTTTACAAATGGAAATTCATGGATTTGCTGAATCTTTTACCATTTGCGAGTCTTTGCAAATGCTATCATCAATTTGTTATTCATATGCTGAAATAATCATTTTAGTTTATTCAAACTCATCTTCATTTAATTTACCTACCTTCATTTATTCTAGTGCTAGTTAAAATGGAAGTTCACGGATCCACAGAGTACTTTCAGTACATTCAAATACTCATCTGTTTTTATTAAACAAGGCACAAAAAACCAACTTTTGATTGGCTTGTAGACTTAAGCTTGTTAGAATATTTCAACACCTAATTTTGAAAATTCTCCTTCCTGCTTAGAGTTGGTTGCTAGTTTTTCTCAAATGGGAACTTTTGCATTTGGAACCATAAATTTTTTTTTTTTTCAAATTTCTATTTAGTATTCCAGCTACACAATCTAATTCTCCTCATATAATGCACATTGCTTATACATACAGATTCAATTCTTTTCCCCGATGTTCCAATTGCACTTCGTTTGTCTAGCCATCTCCTGCTTGGTGTGGTGAGAATCTACAATAGAAAGGTGAACTACCTCTTTGATGATTGCAGTGAGGCTTTGCTTAAAGTCAAGCAAGCTTTTCGCTCTACTGCTGTTGACCTACCTCCTGAAGAATCAAAAGCACCCTATCACTCCATCACCTTGCCAGAGAAGTTTGATCTTGATGACTTTGAGCTGCCAGACAATGACATTTTCCAAGGGTTTGTTCAAAATCTTGTCTTACCATTGAAAGTTGTTTCATCGTAACAATGGTGCTTGATGATTTCGTCTAATGTTGCATTGGTGAAGGTGTTAAAGATTTTTCAGCTGACTAGCATTGGGATCTCTAATTCTAAACTTCTAATTTGTCTTCAAACATAACGTAATATTGGGGTTGACTGGACAAATTGCCTGGTTTATGTCATCAAGATATTGACTTATAGTACAAACATAGTAAATAATAATATTCTTGGAGATAACAGAATCAGCCTGATATCTCTTGCCGATTTGCTTTGGCTAGATTGTGTTATTGCATTCCTTTCTAACATGCCAACCACAACATTTTCAGTAATTTTGTAGATCATCACATTAGTTCAAGGGAGCAAATCACTCTTCAAGATACAATGGAGGGTGTCAGTTACTCCACTTCAAAGTTCGGGCTGGATGGTTAGTAATAAGATGATTGTTCTCATACTAGCATTTGATGTAATGATTCTGTGTCTAACCTTTAACATTTTTCCTGTGTTGTTTTCAGAGAGATTTGGTGATGGTGATATGTCTGGAATGGACTTGGAAGAGGTGCATTACTATTCTTTTTCATTTTATCTTGTATATTGTTGTCAAATCTTAAAACTATTCCTGGGTATTGAACGCCAGATATGGAGTAGCTTTTTATTGATCGACATTGTTAGTTAGAGAAACACATGTAAGATGTTTTCAACCTGTGCATAAGATACCTGTAGATGCTCCATCTTGGCATGTACAAAGTAGTATTATGATCTCAGAAGTAAACTTAATAGAAGGACTTTTATTCTTGAATATAAATGGCAGGTTTCTCGACCGATAATGATTTTGAGATATGACCGTATAGATGTCTCAATGTAGTGGGATGAGTTCTAAGTTAGTTCTTGTTCAATATTGTTAATTATAAATCTATAAGCCCTTTTGGCTGTTTCTCACAGATAATTGTATACAGGAACTACTTTTGGGGGAAATTGGTACTGCAGAACATGCTTATGAGAGGTAAGCTTCACTTCAAACTTTTTCTGGTGTAGCAAATTAGTTCTATCCTTTGGGCTTTTGTTTGCCTTGAACTATAATGATACATAGGTCATGGTTAATTGTGATTATTTTACTGCATTTATCTGGTTTCTAAAATCAGTTTACATATTTTCTATAAAGAGAGAGAGAGAGAGAGAGAGGGAGGTTTTCAGTAACCTATAGTTGTATTGAGCTGTTTACAGCGTGTATCTGATTTGTTGCTATTTTGGCAATAACCTACAGTCGTATTGAGCTGTTTAAGTACTACTATTTGCAATATATCTGGTAGGGGTTTTCTTTCGCAGATCTGGTATTAGAAGTGTTGTAATACTTTTACAGTCCAAGATATCTGGTGGGGGTATTTTAAAAATTGCATACAAAATTGTTTGTGTTAACCAATGAAATTAGTCTGCTTATTTTTTGTGTTTTCTCCTTTTGTAAGCCAGTATACATGCTTCCTTAATACAAATTTCTCAGCCATAATTCTGATTTCAGGGCGGATCCCCAGACGTCTTTTGGGTCAACATCAACTGTCAAGCAAGATCAACATCCTGAAGATAGGGATGCTGATTCAGAAGCCGTGGTAGGTGCTTGAAGCTCTAAAATATTATGATGGGTAGTTGAAGGAGCAATTCCTTGTTTTTTAATCAATTCCCCAGATGTTACCACCAGAAAGGTATTGTTAGCCTGTGGCATGTCAAGAATGTACCTAGTGAACTTATTTTCCTTTCTTGCAGGTCAATGTTGGTGATGATTGCGCTGATATTATGGATTATGCACAGGCCCCTCGCACTCCCATGTTGGTGGACGAACCAAACTTTTCCAAAGTCCAAGAAGCTTCTGTATGTGATGATCATCTTGAATCAGAATATCATTTAACAGGGTCCACCGTAAAGGAGAACATGGATAGAGCTCCTTATGCGGATAAACAAGAGGTGGAATGGATTTCGCAGAATGATATGATTACTAATGCAACACCTCAAGGGCCACCTGAGGAGAATGCCTGCTTGTCAGGTGCGTTGGAAGTCGAGGAATCAGAGCCACAAGGTGAATTTCTTATTGAAGCTGATGTCAGACTTCGTTTATGAAATAAGGCCAAATATACAATATATTCCAAACTATTTTGTTTTTCTCAATTAAATTCCAAACTAAGAGTATTCTCAAATAAATATCCAAACTATCTTAGTTGTTGTAAATCTATGACAGGAGTATAAATCCGGTCGTAAAGTTGACGTAGTACACCGGATTACACGTCAACATTGAAAAAGTTCACATAGGATTGTATGCAGGATCACAATTTAAAATATTTGTTTGAAACGTCAACGTAGAATTACACGCGGGATTACAGTTTATATTTTAAAATATTTGTTTGAAGTCCACGTGCAATCCTATATGACATTTTTTAATGTTTAAGTGTAATCCGGCTAGTCACGTCAATTTTCATCGTCGGATTTTTGCTCCCGTCATAGATTTACAACAACTAAAATAGTTTGGTCATTTATTTGAGAAAAATAAAATAGTTTAGAATATATTTGTATATTTGGGCTTGAAATAATATCAGCAGTAATTGAGTTGTTTGCTTATTTGTGTAGGTCAAACTGAATCCATAAAGCCAGTTTCAGAATGCACTAATGAGATCATCAAAGCGTCTGATGTTCCAGACCACGCTGATGCTGTCAACAAAGATGGGAATAATTTAGTCTCGGTTGATGAAGCCCAATGTAACGACCACGATTCCAATGAAGTTGGCTTGGAAGTTTCTAAAGCTGAATCAGCTAAAAATATACCAGCTCCAGATGTTGAAGTTCCTTCCGATCTAGTAGACACTAGTAAACCGCAAAAGTCATGTCAAGACCAAGATGGACTTATTTTAGGAGGTACTGAGACACAAGCTTGTCAAGACACTATCGATTCCAGTGTATTAAACCTTGATGAACATGGCAAAGAGGCAACTGCTGACACTATTGTTCTAAGCCCATGTAATTCTGTCCAAGACCATGCTGATGTGGCAAAACCTGCATTTAGCGCGTCAAATGATGGTGATGTCAAATCTGATATCTGTGTCGAAACAACCAATGGAGAAGAGACAGCAAAGCTAGGTTTGTCAATCGCATATACATGCAATATTAGAATAAGGAATCTTATTACATAGCATGCATGGGTAACTATAGCAAGGAAATTGGCATAATATGTTAAATCTAACCTCTTTGATATTTTCTTTTGTCTAATTCCTTTTGAGAGTGTGTACTTTCTTATTTTGCTTTCTTTATCTATATTCTTTTCACCTGTTGCAGTTTGAACGTGATATGTATTATTAGTTTTCTTTCCCCATCCTACACAGCATTGGTGCATTTATTTCCTGATTTCTCTGTCCTACTTACTAAGCATAGAATAAAAAAGTTGAATGGATGCCCTGGTAATGTTGAGATCAAATGTAACTAGGAACCAGGAAAATAAAATATGCTTTTATAAAAAAATGGGGCTTCTTATTCGTCATAATTGATGATTTGATGTCGAAAACCTTCATTTCATTTCATTTCATGGATGCATGTAATTTATCAGGCCAAGCTCACTGTGAAAATGGTGATTCAGAACACAATGTGAAGGAAGACCAAGTACTAAATCATGCGTCATGTGAAGATATTCTGGTGGCTGCTGATGAAGCTGAACTGCCTGCTCCTGAGAAGCTGCTTTCAGTACCAGAAGGTCATATGGATTTACAGAGTGGAATGACGATGGTAGTTAGCCCTGAAAACCTTGAAGGGCTTGATGAAGGTGATGCTGGAAGCAAAACTGCTGCAGGCAGAAAGCGTGCTTTTGCTGAAAGTACACTAACGGAACAAAGCCTGAATTCAGTTGAATCTTCAAGACAAGTCCGTTTTAAACGAACATCAGGATCAGTTCCGGATGATGATGATTTACTGTCTTCCATTTTAGGTATATTGAATTCCCTCTTTTGTATTGTTTGAACTTGTTTTAATAAGGCAGATAGTTAATATATTGTTCAGTTGAGTTTCCTGAAATAGTTTTTGAACTAACGAAAAAATATTATTAGTCGGAAGAAATTCATCAATTATGAGAGTAAGGTCAACACCTCCTCCTACTGAGGTGACATCTTTGAAGCGCTCCCGTGCTGCTCCTCGGTCTGGTGCTCCAAAAAGAAAAACTTTTATGGATGATACGATGGTTTTGCATGGCGAGTATGTTTTTTCCTTCTGCCACTGATAGCTTAAAAATATCTTCCTCGAGTATATTTATGTTGCACTATTTTGCAAGCTGGACAAAATTTCATGACTATTAGCTAAATTAGATAATTATCTCTTTCTTTTGTAGTGCAATACGGCAACAGCTGACTTATGTTGAAGACATACGCCGTGTTAGAAAGAAAGCTCCATGCACACTCTCTGAAATATCTTTGATACGGAAACAACACATGGATGATGAAACTTTTCTTGGGCCTGTATTCACTGGTGAGTTCCTAATGCAGCTAATATTGACATTTTAGCTGGTGATTTTCAGTTAATTATGTCACATTTTTTTCGATGCTTAATGCTGGGTTTTCAGTTACTAATGTTAATACCTCGTATATGCCAGCATCTATCAGTTGAAAAACTTACGGAAACATGATCTTTTTTACTTTATTGTTTCATTTGTATTTGTAGGCATGTCGGTTGAATTGACTTCTTTGCATTGCCAATTGTATGATTTGGGCCGGATCAAGGTCTGCCAAAATGTACATGATGCGAGCGATCGGCCATCCAAAAATGATGAAAATGTTAACTTCTCTGAGAATATGGTTGAACCGAACATAGATTCCTGGAATGAAAGGTCTGATACTGGTCTTGAAACCGTGTCGGAATTTCATTCAACTTCCCCAAATAATAGATGCCATGATATGGCAGACAATGACGGGCCTGGTAAGACTGATGCAATAGACGTAAATGGACAGATTTTAAATGACGAGTTTCTGACCGTGAGAGGTAATGAGACTGCTGAGCCATGTGAGAATCATCTTCCAAATGAACATAAGGTAGAGGAAGATGATCACACAAGTATAGCAGTCGATGAAGCATGGAAGCCTGATGAGGGTACAATTGATTCTCATGTGGAGCAGAGTAAAAATGCCGCTTCTAGTGACGTGGGTCATGCTTCAGATGGTATTATTCAAATAGATTTTGAAGGGACAAATGCACATAAGAACGCAGATGCAGCTGCTGTTCTTGATCAGAGTAAAGCTGTGCCCTCAGCTGAATATGATTTTGCAAATGTTGATCATGAACAAGCAATTAGGAATGAAGAAAAAGAGAAGGATGGTGATGGGGGCGAGGTTGAAACTGAACTTGGAGCGAAGGATTATATAATACCAGATATGATGCAAGATGATGCTGGTAAGCTTATACCTGATGCTGACCGTGGAGGGTTCGAATACGACGTTCCAAGTGAAATTTGTAGTACTACACCCATAGAGCAACAAAAGCTTGACATGGAATTTCCATGCACAGGTTTAGATAGTATGCTTCAAGGTGGCTCCATGAATAAGTTCGAGAACCATGACCATCATGACACTTATCAGCTTCATACAATGGGTGGAGAAATTCCTGGTTTTGACCTGCACGAGCAAGAGGTAAGTTCTCCTTGTTTTACAACTTCTGAATTCATTTCTTGTTTTGACTTCGATTTATTAGGACTGGCAATCATATTATACACTATTTTGTTAAACAAAAACCGTGTCCAAATGGGTCTCCATGTCAGTCTTTTGAGCCCGGGGGGTACAATACAATCTAGAATATTTAGTGTGAATTCATGGAAATTGTATTATTCTACTCATGGATTAGCCAATCTTATCCACAATCCTGAAATTCAGATTATAAATGAATTTGTGCTTCAAAATTTGAAACTGTTCTAGTTGTGATTTGTGCATTCATATCTATCAGCCATATCCAGATTTTTTGTTTTCTGTTATTTTTCCTGTAACAAGATCTTTTCTTTTGGTTTGTGAACTCTGATGATATTTCTGACTATGTGGTCTATATGGTGCAGGACCCAAGTTATTTGGCTGCAGGAAATAATACAGGTTTGTTCAACTTTTTTGTTTTTACCCCGCATCTCTTCCCCATCTTTCCACTAGGAGAAAGCAGAATAAAGATATATATTTAATTATGTATGTGTTATGTGTTTTACGAATGGATGTCATTCATATAAAGAAATATTTAAGGAATCATTTCAGCTAAAGAGCAGTAGCATCAATTTTAAATTTCATTTGTTGAATATGTTATCTAGCGAACTGAGGCTAAATACACCCACAAAGTTTTATATAGCGTATAGTATGACTAAACATGGTATTTGGTTCTTTTGGCCCATTCTGTTAGTGTACAGCCCCCAAGCCAAGGGATTCACATCATTCATCTGGTCT
>AYJT01080253.1:0-10545 GCA_001278415.1 Ocimum tenuiflorum | reverse complement strand
CATCTGAAGCAAAAGTTAAATATTAATAATGACTTAAAATTGCTACTAAATTCCACTACAAATTGTTTATCAATGATATCAATAGATAAAATTGTAATTTTATCAATATTTTTATCTCTGCAGTCCACAAGATAAGAGCATTTTTATTTTTATTTATTCAGCTTCTGAATCGATTATTTATTTATTTATTATTATTATTATTTCTTTTATCTCCTCTGCCCTCTTTAGCTCATTTGAGGTTGGTTTAGAATTTAATTATCAAAATTTGTTAAATTTATGTTTATTACATTTATATATTATTAATTAAATTGGATAAACGAATTGATTGTAAAATTCATTTGTATCTTATTAATTTGACCCCAAAACGCATTTTTAATTAGAAATCTGATGGATTATATATTATAATTGTACCGGGGAAGAAATCTGAAGTTTATAATTTATATTTTTCTTTTTAGACATTATATTTTCTTGAAAGTTTCATTGCTAGTGTATTTACATTTATTTTCAATATATGAAGTTATTATACACTCGTATTCTTGTTATTTTTTTTCACTCGATCAATGAAAAGAATTTAAACATAGTGAAGCCCCCATGAGAAAAGAATTCTAGATTCTCCGTTGTTAATCTCTTGTGTTGTTGTTTTTTATACTTGAAACAGGAGGTCCCCTCTAGCAACAGATGAAAAACCGATGAGAATTTCAGAATTGAAGTTGAAGAAATGTCAACCGAGTAAGATTATAGCATCTATTGCTTTTTGGATAATATGCAATGCGCAATATGGGGTTTCCCCTTGCTTTTTGAATGAGGCGACATGTTGACATAGCGTCTTAAGAAATTTGCTATGACGGCTGATCAAAGATATGACATTTAATGAAACAACATCTTTGAGTTGGGAAGGAAAGTCATTCAAAATGGTACCTCAAGATGATTTATATGGACAGTCAAAAGTTGAAGATGAAACTCACACGAAAATCAACCTCCAACTCCACTTCTCATCACACAAAGAACTTCCAATCATGATGTTGATTCCACGTACTCTAAAATCCGAAGACTCATTCCTTGCAAGAATTATGAGGTATCTGAACTTTCTCCTTCTACTATATTAAGTGAACCCTAGAAAGATATTGTATTAACAATCAAATCAAAGGTCCTAAGTCTTTGCCCAGAAATCTGTAACGATATCACCACTATTTGATTCCAAAGGGCTAAAAAGAGATCCAGAAATCTGTTTCCTCCCTTTATCAGCATCAAAAACTTCTTCCCCCTCGTCCCTTTAAGGATGTTAGCAATCAAATCACAGCTAAGTCAACCAAAGCAGTGCCTTGGCCTGCGAAGATTTGGACTTCATCCGGCTACGGCTACAGAGCCATCCAAATGCGCTACTTTTCATTTGATTTTCACTACTTTGCCGCACACCAAATATTTCCCATCTCCCCGTCTTTAAGAACGGCAATCACTTGGGAGTTGGTGGATATACATAACAATACACAGAGAAGATGTTGGCTGCTTGAAACGGATTTACAGGGCCAAATATATGACAAGGCTTGTTGCTAAAGGATCTAAGGAATGGATTTCACCAAATCTTTGCACCCGTTGTTAGTGGAAACAACTCAAATCATTCTTGCTCTTGCAGCACAAATTAGAAATTGAATTGTTTAAATTAGATTTGAATTCAGCCTTTCTCGATCAAAAGTTAGAAGAAGAGATATTTGTTTGATTTTTTCCATAACTCAAAAAGGTTCTGATGAAGTGTGACCGCATAAATAAGTCGAAGAAGAGGGGTGAATATTTTTCAGTTATAACTGATTTTGTGAATAGATCAGTTGGTTAGCCTTGAGCGGACAAATCTGGAAATACAAGTGGAGTGTCGGGCAAGGAAGAGCAGCTGGTATATAAGCTGTTTCATCAAGCAAGAGAAGTGTGTTCCTTTTCGATTTTCCAAACTTACAGAAGAAAGATAGTATTCTGTGCCATCTTCATGATTTGTTTCATTGTAATCAGAAAACACTCACAAATCTCTAAATAATATCTTTCCTTTATTTTCCCGTGGACGTAGGTGATTCTACACCCAACCACGTAAATAGCTGTGTTTGTGACTTAACTTTCTGTTATCATTGAATTCTTGAGTTGTAATCTTGTTGCTTGTGTTAACAGGTTCTTAACGGACTTATCAACGAATCTTCTCTTCTACTTGTTTCTATTTCGTTAGAATGTTTGTTGTGAAGTGTTGAATCTATTTGTATTTCGTGATTTAGTTTTAGTATCGTAACATTGTTTTTCTTTTTTGGCGCAATTTCAATATTTTTAGTAATTTTATGTCTTTTTATTTTTTCTTGTTAATTTTAGTTACTCACTCAACATATATTTATTTGAAAAAATAAAAATAAATTTAAAAAATAGAAGGCTTGGATTTAAATAACACAAAAAACAAATACAAATTTAAATATCGTTTATAAAATGAAAAAACTAAATATATAAAAATAATTTGAATTTCGTTTATAAAATGAAATTTAAATAAATAAACTACATTAATAAAATATAAAATTATGCAGAAAATAATTATAAAATGTGTAACAAGTTCAAAAGAGACAACTATGTCGTTGTCCATAGGAGAAAATACCTAATGGGTCGGAAAATGAAGATGGATTAGGGGAGGACGACGGCAAATTCTATGTTTGCGTTTGGAAATACAGTCGCTCTGCTCTAGTCACGCTCAAAATGTCCAACACTACGAATCCGGCCCATGCTAAGAATAAGGAGTTAAGGACATTTCTTTTGAATGCTGGAAACTTGACCAAAGCTGATTGGAACTTCAACACAAATTACGCAAAATATAGGAAAAATATTCATATTTGTCCCAAAATTCAAATAAGTAAGTTCTCAAATTTATTCCAATTTTTAAATGTAACAATATAAAAGTTGCAAGTTTCGAGTGAGCTGTCAAATATATTGGATATTTATAAACTTAATAGTTTATAGATAATGAGGAGTTTGATTGTGAGAATAAATATTTATTATATTATGAAAAGAAGTAGAAAGGTGAAGCAAAAAATGTGGTGATGGTATTGGTATTTGGTAGTAGCGAAGTAGGGTAGATTTGGAAGAAAAGCGCTGTCCCTATTTATTGAGCGTTTAGAGGCGGCGGCAATGGCATGGTAGGAGGAGGCTCAGAAAAGAAGAATGAGGGTTTAGAGAGAGAAAATCGGGATTTTCTTCAAGGGTGGTTGCCCCTCTCTCCTAACCCCATGATTCAATTCTCTGCAACCAACAGCCCTTGGGGAAACAAAAAAAATAAAATTACCCTTGCAGAAAAGGAAAATATGTACCATAACCAAACACCCCCTTACTCGTACGCATACAGCAACGACAATCGCCATCTCTATCTCTCTCTCTCTCTCTCAAAAATATATTTACGTTTGCGGAAGGAAGGAAGGGGCTGTGAAGATGATGAAATATTTTTGTTCTGAGCCAACGGATCGGGCAAGGAGAGACCCGCATCTTGGCAGGGCGACCCGGAAGGCATCTTGATGCAACCGGTGTTTCGCACCCATGGCGTGGTTCACTTCTCTTTAGCATCGTCTCTACCATCACAGATCTGAGCCTCAATTCTCTTTCTTTATTTTCTATTAACTCTGCATATTCTTCTCTAATTTTAATGTCTGCATACTTTTACTTTTTTTTTTTTTCTGAGATAAGATCGATTTACTTTCCTCTCTCTCTTTTTACGCATTCTTTTCTGTTGAAAAAAAAAAAAAGATTACTCAAATCTCGGTTGTCTCCTGCAAGTTATGAAGTATTTTGCCGGACCAATTGTGAAACGTATTTATTGTTTATACGTCTAATTTAACAATAATAATTGATAAAGGAAATGAGGCACAGGTCGGTAGGATTGATAAATAGTGGAAGTTAATCTACTTGGAATTTTTTTTCTAATTAATGATACGCAGAAAATCTATGTAATATCTTTAAAAATGTGCGTGGTACCAAAAAATTAGCCAAAATGATGTTTGACCAGCCCTGCGGGCTGGGTTTTAGAAGCAGGTTTGTTCAACTTGTGTGGTAATGGGAGTTCTTACTGAACATCTAGTACATATATCTATATATATCTATACAAATGGAGCAAAGTAATTTGTGTTTGTTTTCTCCTCGTTGATAACGTCGTTACTCCCTGCTACTTATTTTTGTTTGAAGGTAAGACTGCTACCTCATCTTTGAATTTTGATTACGCCCTCGAGAAAGGGGAAAACTTTTAACTCTCAGTCCCATTGCAACAGACTATTTAAATTGAAAACAAATTTCAATTAAGAATTAAAAAAATTACTTACAAAAGAATATGCACATCAAAATTTGAAAACTCTTAAATGGGTAGAATAAGAATTTCAACTATAAATTAATATTAAAAAAATTAAAGGAGTGTAGAAGTCGAGATTTTTAATTGTTTGAGATAGTAAAAAGGAGAGGCTAATTTAAACATTCAAAAGGACAAATGTGATTTATTATTATTATTATTACTAATTTTGTCATGTGTGCCGGTACGCATACATTTTAATTACTGATTTTATTTAAGATAAGTGTTTTAGAGGAAATTTGAGGGTAGTATTTTAATATATAAATAGATTAATTATTATTATTATTCAAAGGGATGTATAGTGTACATTATTTATAGAGCAGTAAATCACGAAGTCCTGGTTAGGTGTGACAGGAAGTGAAGAATGAGGGTAGAGAGCGGAGAGATATTTTCGGAAGGGTGGTTTCTATCTCTCGCTCAAACCCACCCCGTGATTTCTTCTTTGGAGAAATGGAAACAACCCTTGAAAAATATAACTGGAAACTGGTACATATATATACATGGATGCTGGTGATTTTATTCATAGCCCCATTTACTCTGTTCTGTCTGAGGCTGTGACGATCAATTTTGTTGCTTCTGTCTGAGCTGAGAATGCCCGGCCCGTATCTTGGCGGGGCAACCCGGATGGCGATTGGCTTGCAACCGCTGCTTCTGCAGCCATGGCGTGGTCGGCTTCTCTGTCTCTTCTATGCTTTCCAGATCTGAGCCTATTTTTTCTCTCCCCTCTCTATCTCTCTCTTTTAACAACCTATTAACTTGTTTGCGACTTATCAAAAGGATTCGCTCTCCTGTTAATTAATTTTCAGATCTGACTCCGAGTCTTTTTACAACATTCTTTGTTTATTTGGGTAAGTACTTTATACCGTAATTATTTTTCCCTAGGTATGATAGAGTTTGACAAAGATTCTGGAACGTAATTCCCAATTCGATGAACTTATTAGGTTCTTCAACAATTATCTCATATTTCCTCTTCTTTTTCGTGAGAAAATTCTCTTCAGCTACATTCTTTAACGAAAAATGACAGAAGCACACCACACATTTTTAAAGTTGGTGATATTTATAAAAGATCTAGGCTCTCTTTTCAAACGAATTGATGAATTTCTTTTTATTGAATGAATATTCCATTGATAGTGTTTTTGCTAAATGAATATTTTTCGGATTGAAACATATCGATGCCAAAAAAATCAATTACACAATGGCTGCTCTGATTGTTAAAACCGTGATGACGTGGCATATAAAAACAGTAGGTTATTGAAGAACAGATGGTTAAATTAAATGACAGTGAATTATAACAGATGTTTATTAGCGAAGTATTTTATCTCCTAATGCACTTCATGTATTTTATTATCATTCACATATGTATAATGTGTAATATCTGCAATCACGTCAATCATAAGTTTAACAGAGTTATATATAGCATAGTGAACTGCAAGTTCTTTTTCAAATTATACTTATGCATAATTTTCATACAACTATTAATTAAGACACCGAGATTGCAGTCGGATCTCTTTACTTTGTAGAAGCAAAACCTTAATTAATCTTGAACAAATTATAAGGTAAGAAGATAAGCATCCAAATCCTGGAAAAGTTTGACGACAAAAGCTCCGAAGAAATCAGGATGAGGGACTTGTGCGTTTGCCTTGTCAAAGTGAGCCGAATATTTAACTAGAGCTCCATCATTCTTACTGCTCACATAAATTATGGCCTTGAAATTCATGTAATCTTTTAAAAAGTCACCCTCTATAAAACTGTAGCTCAACACCTTCTTCTCTTCATCCACTAATTCAATCCTTTCCTTCGTGGTCGAAACATCAGATTCTGACAAAAACATCACCATGCGTGTTAATTTTGCATCGAGTCAAGAGTTCGAGTTAATTATATACATACCTGGGTTAAAGTTGGCCAAGAGGATTGATCCAACTGCTTTTCCGTCACCTTCGAGCACATGAATTTTTTCATATATATGAGGTAAAGCTTTTGGGAAGAGTGTGGCAAATTCTTTTAGGTTGCTCCACACCTCTTCCGCAGGAGTTTTCAACTCAATCTCTACTTCAAGGTTGGATCCACCCATTATCATCTTTTATAGAAGAAATATAAAGATGGAGTTGAAAATATGCTGTGAAGATATGTAATGTTTGAAGCATCAATATATAGGGGATGTGGAAACTTAAGTTTTGGAATTAATTTAGAGATTTAGGAATAGGTTTATTGTTATTTTATTTACTTTACTATGTAAGAGTAAGACATTACGCTACTAAAGTCTACATATCTAGATTGAATTATGTGTTAAGCGTTTTATGATTATTGAGGCTGCGTTGGGAAGATAATAATTAACTGAGGGAGTTTCAGGCTTATTCTGACTTTTGCTATAGGGTACAGGAGAAAACTTCTTAATTTTCTATTTAGCTATCATCTGTAAGGATGTATACCAAAATCTCTTACCGATACCGTTTACCTTATCGAAATTAATGGTATAAAAAAAATCGATACTGACATCAATTTTTCAGTATATTGTTCCGGTACTGAATTTTTATGATATATCGAAATCTTAGCTAAAATAAAAATAATAATAAATTAAAAATAACATTATATATTTTTGTACAGTATATATCAGTATACCAAAAATATTACAAATAGATTAGTGTTACTGTACCTATTTAAGCTTCCTTTTTCTTTTTTACCCAATTTCTCTTTTTAACAACCTACATAAGAGGATTCTCTTTCCTGTTAACTAATTTTCAGATCTGAGTCTCTTTACTATATCTTTTTTGGTAAAGATTTTTTAATTTTATATATTCTTTCCTAGAGTTTGACAAGATTGTTGAACGCAAATACGGCAATTCCCAATTTGATGAACGCATTTACTTTAGGTTCTTAAACTATTATCTCATATATTTTTTTTGCTGAGTGTTCAACCCTTGCTCGATAATATGGTCAAACTATTATATATCTCATATATTTTTTTGCTTAGTGTTCAACCTTGCTCGATAATATAGTCAATTATTGGTTCACTTGTTTCGAGGACAGAACTTTGCTGGAGGATAAAATTAATTACTGAATTTGCGAGCTTTAACTGAATTACAGTACTTGAATTATTTTTTAATGATTATCTTCATTTGATTAGTTTTATTATTCATATCGCAAGCTTATTTTGTTCAAAAATATATAGTGTTTTTTTTTCGGTTATACACTTGCCCATATAAGGCCATTTCCAACCCATTGAGACAGTCCAACCCATCGCTATTTTCTAATACAATTTGTGCAGTTGAACAAGCGCATTACGTAATTTCGTAGCAGTCTCCAATTTTTTTGTTAGTAAGAGAAAATGAATATTGGTAGCAGTCTCCAACTTTAATATACAAAAAAGCAAGAGTTCATCACCAAAATTTTGTTGACCAAACCCTTTGCATGATAAATTATTCGTAAAATTTCAATTATATGACAAACTATATGAATTTTATTCAATTATATGACTGATTATTCTCTTCGACGTATATTAAATTATCATTTTACATGTTGAATGATAATGAAATTAGTAAAATAAAAATTATAAGAGTTAGAATAAAAAATTAATAATAAATAAATCGAGTCATAAATTATTCAGCAAGAAGAGGTGTGTAAAGATAAGAGAAGTTAAGTTTATTTGTAAAAATATATTAATATTGGACTCTATTTGTAGAAAATATATATTTTGATATAATTTATATTTTCTTTAATAAATAATTTTAATACAATTTCAGATGCCACCAGTTGTAGCTTTTTCATTTTCTAATATTAAATTGGCATGATATTTTTGATGACTCTTGGAGTTGTTACATTTAACTTGGTGAAGCAAGAGAAATTCATAGGTATCAATTTTGCCAGTATCAAATTTAATCGACTGAGTTTGGTTGTGTCAAAAAATGTAGTATAGAAATTCTGGTGTTATAGATGTAAACTCGATTATTGACTTGTGCTGAAGTGGTGTGAAAGTTGGATATGAATTGAAGGTGCGATTTTTTAGATCAATGGAATGATTCACTCTTGTTGCACAAATTTAATCTGCTAGTTAGAACATACATTTTGGTTTATGTATATCACGGGATCAGTTGTATGACACACAACTATGAATTTATCTGAATACAAAAAAATAATACATATGGATTTATGGTACATTTATATTTCTACTTCGAAAAATAGGGATTCCGATAAAAAAATGGACTGAAACAAAAATATGGTAATATTTGTCACGTCAATCAATCATAAGTATTATTACATAGTTCTTTTTGTGAGTAATGATGCTAATTAATTTTATTTTTCAAGTATTTTATTGTATTGCTTCTTTTGTTTACTCATACAGACTGCTATTAATTGATGTAAACAAACCCTTATCTAATCTTGAATGAATTATAAGTTGAGCAGATAAGCATCCAAACCCTGGAAAAGTTTGAGCACGTAAGGTCTGAAGAAATCAGGATCAGGGACATGTGCATTTGCCTTGTCATAGTGAATTGAGTATTTAACTAGAGCCCCCTCATTTTTGCTGGTCACATAAATTATGCCCTTGAAATTCATGTAATCCTTTAAAAGGTCACCGTCACCATCTATAGGAGTGTAGCTTAACGTTTTCTTCTCTTGGTCCATTATTTCAATCCTTTCCCTCCTCGTTGACGCAAACCCCGACTCTGCAAGAACGACATCATGCATGCGTCTTAATTCAACATTAGCATTCAAGCCAATTGCGTACCTGGATTATATTTGACCGAGAAGATCGATCCAACTGATTTTCCATCACCTTCGACCACATCAATTTTTTCATATATATGAGGTAAAGCTTTTGGGAAGAGTGTGGCGAATTCTTTTATGCTGCTCCACACCTCTTCTGCAGGACTTTTCAACTCAATTTCTACTTCAAGTTTGGATCCCATTGTCACAATATCTTTTAAACAAGAAATATGAAGATGGACTTGAAAGTTTGCTCTGAAGAAATGTGATGTTTCAAGCATCAAATATATAGGGGCAGTGGAAACTTTCAGTTTTGGAGTTGATTTAGAGATCAAGGAATAGCTTTATTGTTCTTTTATTAATTTACTAGGCATAGGCATTATACTACTAAAGTCTACATATCTAGTCTACATTAATAGAGAACTTAATTAATTTTCTATTTAGCTACCATCTGTTACTACTGTTTTTAACTAATATTTAAACCAAAAATTGCGAGTAGCTAATATAACTTAATTAAATTAATTATTATTATATTAATAAAACAGTATTATCTTGGATGCTATCAGCTATTGCGTATGCATAAGGTTGTATCCATTTATTAGGAGTTAGATACCTTGAAGCCTCTATTCTATATTTCTATTATTGTTGTTAATAAATAAAGCCGACTGTAGTTTGCTTTCGCTTTGTAGTTCTCTTATTTTTCTTATGGATGGACAATTTGGGAAATTTGTTTCTATTAGACAGTTATATCTTAATATTTACTTATATGGGAAAATTGTGAGAGGTATAAGTCAAACTATATTCCTACATGGACTTATTGGGAACTTTTGGGACTCGATCAATCAAATAAGTATTAGCAATCAGTTTTATTAGTTTTAGGAATTAATAATAGTACATCTATGTAGATTGAATAAAATTATTGAATTGATTAATAGCATTAGAAGAAATTCTGAGTTAAATTCCAACAATCCATTGCTTCTCACACTAGGCGTAAAATAACAATCTTGTAACACATATTTCTGGAGCATGAATGAAATTTATTGGGCCAAAAATAAAATTTCCAAAAATATAGTGTCCTATTTGGAATTTACAAATTCTTTAATTATATAAAAAAAGAATTAAATTAAATTCGAGCCTCACTAGACCGAAATTTTATTATGCCCTATTCCAACTTTATAAATTAATAAACGGCCTCGTACAGATGAGGTACGAACCTCAAACCCTTTCATAATAATTTTAATTGATGTTCTACCACGAAGCGAAGTCTTTGTGTGCAATTAATTTTTAAAGTATTAAAGAATGAAGTCAAAGAAATTATTTATGAGAATGCCTCTGCTTCACTTTAAACCCGGAAACCTACACATTTTGTTATCAATTTAATCTTCACCAAGTATTTTGTTATCAACTTTGTGCGTGCCTAAATATATAGAGAATGCATCAAGTATACATATATTAATGTATAGAAAAAAGAAATTAATCATTATTATGTATTA
>AYJT01080221.1:0-12885 GCA_001278415.1 Ocimum tenuiflorum | reverse complement strand
TTCCTAGTTCCCACAAGCAAGAATAAGGGATCCTAGAGTTCAATAAGAATCTAGGTTAAAAAATATAACAAGATTTATCTATGAAAACAAAGATTCAAAGTGCAAGATTTCACACATGCATGATTCTTCAACTTTCAAGTTCCAACAATGGTGAAGGCTTCATGCTCTCTTGAAAATATGTCCAAAATAACATCTTGAAACATGACAACAAAGGATCACAGGATTGCTAGCTGTCTCACTGTAAGGCATGGTCTGATTTCTTCCTTGGATGGGGAAAGAGTTTACCACGCAGTTATCACAAAAGAGAGGAAATGGCGCTTCGGCTCGTTCCTGTGTATTTCCCAAGATTGAGATGAGAAAGATATGAAAACAATTTAAAACCACCTAACTCGTTCAATATTCACTCATGCTTCGATCTTTCACATTAACAAAAGGGATATACAGGATTCAAGCAAGAGATTCACCAACACTTATGAAGAACTTCATGAACATGCCAAGGAATGGGTTCTTATGGTGGTTACCTTGGTTTGTTGTGGTTTGTTGAAGGATGATGATAGTGACTCAAATGCTTTATAGCTTTCCTTCTCAAGAACCTCCAAGTTGGATGGTGGAATGTGAGTTGGTGGTTGGGAGAATTTTAGAGAGAGTATGCCTCAACACATGAGTTGTAAGTGAAGAATGAAAGGAAGAAGGTGGCTCTTGCAAATGGTCCCTATTTATACTTGGAGGAGGAAGGGTTAGGGTTAGGGTTTGGGGAGGGACCTTATGTTATAACTCATACTTTATATTATAACTCGTTTCATGACATAAGTCATGAAAGTATCAATTTTGAGCTTATAAGTGAGCTTGTAGCTCTCGATCACTATATATATCATACTATTATTTCCCGTAACTTGAAAAAATAATTAAATAATTAATTAAAACCTCGAAAATAAACGCGCATTGTTACGCTTGAATTGTTAAGTGGGTTCATCCATGAATTCTTAAAATGTTATATTCATGAAGAATATGAGTTAGTTTCATCAAAATTTACGGAGTTTGTGCATATTTATTTGTGTATTTTTTTATCGTGAAACAGTGAAGATGTAGTCAATTCCAAAATAATTGTCTAATTGCTTCAAAATGAAAAATTTTATTTAAACCAAATGAGAAAAAAAGTACTAATTTATTCGTTGAAAAAATAATAGAGGGGTCTATCTGAAAATTCTCCCAAGAGTTAAATATGAAATCATGAATCAATACTAGTGATATTTGAGCCCCTTAGCATAATGTGCTATCGGATGTGTTTATGTTATATAATTTGATACCACCAAATTCTTTCACATATGAGATTCATACAATCAAAATATTCGTAAAAAATTTCTTATGTGCTACCTTGTTTGTGTGTTGTTTGATTTGACCGTGAAAATACCTCACTTTAACAAACGCCATATGCAAATATAAAACCGTAAAGAAAACCTCACATTAACAAATGCCAAATGCAAATATTAAACAAGAGCAAATATTAAAAGTCCTATCTAGGGGTGAGAATCGGTTTTTTGGTTCGATTTTTGATCAAGAAATAATTGAACCGAAATAATTTATTTTTGGCGAGCGGTAACCGAACCGACTCCTGTAACAACCAAACAAAAATTGAGCAAGTCAGTATTTCAGTTATTTTGGTTAAGTTTTAACCGAATTTTTTTTATAAAAAAACCCGTTTCACAAACCAAAAAATGGGAAAAAAAAAATTCAAAACCAACATACATTGGCCAATAACAAATTAATAACAAATAAGAAATAATCCCAACAATCAACCAAAAACATCATAATTTAAACAATCATTCAAATGAAATCAACTTATCATATTAAACAAGTTTTCAAAAAGTAAAGTAAAATAATAAAAAATAAGAATAATAATTTAAGTCTTCAACTTCTATTGATTAGCTTGCAATTACTCCGTAAGTGGAAAGAAAGGGGAATTAAGTTTAGGTTTTTTGATATTTTATGTTTTAAAATAAGTGATAAAATAAAAAAGTATTTATATATATAAATTAATATATAATACATATTAAATATTTCGGTTTTTTGGTTATTTCGATTTTTCAAAAATAAAAATCGAATTTGACTGAAAAACCAAATGTTTGGAAAATTTTTTATCAAACCCAGCCGAAAAATCAAAATAACCGAACCAAAAATTAAATTTATTTCGGTTCGATTTGGTTTTTGATTTTTGATTTTTTGTTCACCCCCTAGTCCTATCCCTCTTTGCTTTTGAGGTTGCTAGGATGCCCCCTCTTCTGAATAATGTGCAAAGACGACTACCATACCAAATTGTACGTACATTTTGAGCACTTTTCAAAAATGATTTTATTTAACTCATCTAATATTTGTTACATCTCATTTCGAGTTTTCTATACAAGAATATATTTCCAAAACTTAATTTAAATTGGATCTTAAATATACATATATAGATTTATATTAATATAATAATCAATCTTCAAGAGAGAATTAAAAACTAAATTAATGTCCATCCAAAAACTAAATGCTTTAGACTATGTTACGTGTAGGTGCAACAATTATTGGACGGTTGGCACGTACTAATAATATCCAGGGCCCTTGAATTTTCATTAAATAATTATACAAACTTAATTAGATTATTACATATATTTCGTTACAAAATCTAATTCTGCATTGAGTCATAATAAAATCAGTAATTGGCATTTTTGTGCATTTTTCTTCTTGTGAATATATATAAATAGAATTTCATTTCGAAGAAAATAAATTTTTTTTAATTCAATATATTCTACCTGAAAAATTACTTAGTTCATTTAAAGTTACAAAAATATTTAGATGAGGGAGAAAGAAAAAAAATGAATAAACTACGTTTTCCTTTTACTCTTATAATGTAATAATAAAGAGCTTGTATTGTCGTACAAATTCATGCAATCTCAGCTAAAGATCTGAAATTTGTAGAATAAAATTTGATTTTTGTTTATTCATGCAAAGAAGTCATCACCCATACGCACGTGCTCATGCACACACAAGTTTGTGTGCGCGCGCGCGTGCGCGTGACCATATTTCAACATCAAAACATAGCTTTCGAGAATTTTAAATGGATTGAACATGAAAATGGGAATAACTTAATTTTAAAACCATCACATCTATTTAAAGCTGAATATAAGTTTGATTGACAATCACATTAGAAATTTTTAAATTTTCATCGCGAAGTGTGTACTCAACAAAAGAGTGTATATAAAATTAAAAAGATTCAAAAATCTATTCACACATCGAGATTAACCAATGTGAAAAATGTAACAATTTACCACAAAGTAATAGTACTCCTGCAAATTATTCTCAAAAAAAAAAAGTAATAATCCACCTACAAATCGAATCTAAGTAATAATCCACCTACAAATCGAATCTAAGTATAGGATATTGAATCGACCTCTCAAAACATATGCGAGAAACTAATAATAAAATTATCCTTTAATTCTCAAACAGTTGCAGCCCATCTCCGGTGAAAGGAATTTTGAAGATCCACATAGCATGAAATAGCTTGATATGGATCCGAGAAAATATGAACCGGACATTTGCACGAAACACAATTAGGGTTCATGAGTCCCCTTTTAAGGTTTATAATATTTTATTAAAATTTATTATATTTTAATTAGGTGTTACAATGATTATTTTTAACTAAATTTAATTCAAATGACTTTTATACGCATGGAATAGGGTTTTTTTTAGTTTTGTTTAATTTTTTCAAGGTAAAATGGTCTTCTAATATCTCAAATTGAAAAGCATGTAAAGATCTTTAATTTGATGCATCATAGCATAAATTGGATTTAAAATAATAGAGTTGTGATGGTTTAAAATTTGGAGCAATTACTGTGATATTCGTAATGATATCAGATATTTTGTCTTTTTATAAGTTAATGAATATGAAGGATCCGTCTACTTGGACACCACGTGAATAAAAACAATAATTGTCCTTTAATTCTCAAATAATCACACCATCTCCGGTGGAAGGAATTTTGAAGATCCACATAGCACTGAAATAGCCTGATATGAATCGGACCCAACTCTTCTTGAAGGCTCAACCCATTGACGAAATCTGGGATAAATAAGTTTGCGAATAAGTTGATATTTTCCCCATTCCCTGCTCTGTAAATTCCTCCTTCTAGGACCGAATGTTTCCCCCTCATAAAGATCTCAACATACAAACAATTATAACTCACATCATTTCAGTTATTTTCACCTATAATATATCAAATTAGAAATAGTTTGAGGATCTTTTAAACAATATTTTTACTTAGCATGTTTATCGGAAAAACAGTTGCATGAAACACAATTAGGGTTCATTAGTCCCTTTTAAGGTTTATAATATGTCATTAAATTTTGTTACATTTTAATAGGGTGTTATAATTATTTCGTTAGAATTATATTTACTTTAAATGACTTTTATATGTATGGAAATAAGTTTTCTTTTTTAATTTTGTTTATAATTTTTCAAGGTAAAATGGTCGTCTAATATCTCAAATAGAAAAGCATTGATATATCATGTGCATACATTGGATTTAAAACGATAGAATTGTGATGGTTTGAAATTTGGAACAATTACCGTGACATTCATAATGATATTAGATATTTTGTCTTTTTTATGATGTAATGGATATGAATGATCCGTCTACTATGAATAGAAAGAAGAATAGTCTCTTGCGCACATGCATGCAACAATCCGATATTCCAAACTCATCTATATGTAACCAATCACCATTTCTACAATACTCTTGAATTAAAAAAAAGAAGGTAAACATCATGGTTTATTTTCTTCATCGACAAGGCACGTACACAACAGAATCAGAACAATCACATTCTCTCTCTCTCTCTCTCTCTCTCTCTTAATTTAATTTAATTTATAGAAATATTTAAGTTTGGAGGCGTGGAGGTACATCATGCCCCATGCCGGGGCTATTTCCAGGAGAGGTTGGCCTGTAAGCATTTGTCTCTATTTTCTTCATACGCCTGCCGCCGACTGTGGCTGTAGTATTGCTCATCTCGATAAAAGCTCGTTCAGGTGGCGGAGGTGGGCGGAATTTGTGTGGATGGTATGCTGATATGAGGTCGAAATGGTGGTGTAAAACCAAAATAACCACATAAATAGCAGCAGCATACTTGTTGCTCTGTATGGCCATTGGAATTGAAGTTTTGATGTATGAAGCAAGAGGGTAGGTAGGTTTAAATGGGAGTCGGAAAAGGACCCACGGATGAACATGTTGATCATAAACAAGAATTCAAAGGCCGTTTTCGGAAAAAACTTGATGAAAAGAAGTGAGCTTGCATGCAAGAATATTTCCAAACATGACATTTTCTTCGCTCTATCCATTCAATTTTTAATTAGGTTCTGCTCATCAGAACATTATGATTAGACACCACAATTGGACAATCCTACTTTACCATTTAATTTTTGCTCATTGCTTGAGCATGACACAACTTCTTACCTTTCAAACTCGATTAATTGCTTCCTTGCCAATCGGAGACACAGTTGAGATAATTACAGAATAGTATGAGTTGAAATTAACCGCACCTTAATTATTATGGGATTTCTGTACTTTGGGTCACCTGTTACACAATAGAGTTACATATTGCTTGAATTATTGACAAGTGTATCAATTAAGGGAGATTAATTAATTATAGTGGAAAATATCTTTATTAAAGACGTGATTTATCTTGATTAATTTGTACACTTGTCAATAATTTAAACAATTTGTAATATAATTGTGTAACGGGATTTCTGACCAGAATTTCTGTCACATAGTATACACAAACGGCATTTCGTCGGAAAGACGGCTATCATATTCCTTTTTAGGCACATTAAGTTGGAATAGAATTTAAGTCAACATCGCTTTTTCGTTTAAGGAAATTAAAGTATACCCTTTTATGACGACTGCCCAATTAATCACATCTTACAACATAAATTAATATAAACAAAGGGCTATTCCATTAAATCATCGAGTCTGAATGTCGTTATATTATCTTGTACAGTTTAATTACATGCTAACACACGTGATAATTGTATGTACGCATTTCTTCAAATAATTTACTGAGCTTTTGCTTACCAAATAATACGGCACATAAACCAAATCAATTTATTGTGTTTTAACTACATTTCACTATATCATATGCAGTGAATGATTTCACACATTAAGTCATCAAAAATTATGTCTAATATACGTAGAAGAAAACTAATTATATCAGTATTTGGTGATCATGCACATATATGTCGACGAGTTTACTACACTAATTTTAATGCTCAATTTCGATTCTCATAAATCATCAAAATTTTCCACAAGAATATTAAAAAGCGAAAATTTTGATTTGTTTTGCATTACGTACGTTTACGTCTTTTCTTGTTTGAGGTTGGAGAATGTAATGTTATAAAGTTGAAGCTTTTCAAATCTGTGTGCTAATTGTTGTAAAATAAACTGTGTGCTACTTAATTATGTGCAATTGGGACCAATTTACATTGTTAAACCTCAAGTTTCAATGAATATAAAAATGTCAAATGGTTTCCCCTTCGCTTCGATTGGTCGTTGCCTAGTCACTCTAGCTTTAGTTTAGATATTTCCTCTTTTTTTCTTTTTTCTTTTTCTTGGGCATATTCCAATTTACTGCTTATGCCCGCACTTAATATATAAACATGGGCGGATCAATGCCTTAACCAAAGTAGGCTCAAGTCCCTTACCCGAACTACTCAGATAATTTTATAACGGAGGTCTCTGGTTAGACTGCTTAAATGATTAGGCGGATTTTGGTTTAAAATCTAAGAAAGATACGAGTTTGGGTTTAGGATCTAGGACGTGTGTGGGTATGAGTTGGTGGAAATGAACTATTTAGATCCGCTTAAATCGTTTAGGCGGTCTAGCGCAAGTTTTTGTCTTTTATAGATATACATGTTGAAGTTTTTTATTTATTTTTTCATATCAACCCCTGGTTGTTGCTAGTGTTTGAGAGTTTTTTGGTTTGATTCAATCTAAACATTGAAAATGACGTTGTTCTTTTTATTTGGCATGACATTGTTTTTTATCACAGTTCAAAAAATATATTTCCTTTTCCACGTTAATGCCACTTAAAAGATCATGGGTGACTCAACAACGATTAAACTAAGTATGAGATAAAATCCCAATGATAAAAATTTGGGATAGAATCTCTTAATCCTGTATTCATGAGGATAAAATGAAGGATTTTTCCCCCAACAATCAATAAAAGATTCATTTCCCATGTGTTAGAAAATCAATCTTAATAAGTTTATAGCATAGTAATATCTTTCAAATATAAATACTAACTTAATAAAATTAGATAATCGTTACATTTTACTTTTTTTTTTATTGCAAGATTTCCAATATCACAAAATTAGAGAAAAATAAATACTCAAAAGAGATCCAAAAACCTTGTGAGGTGTCAGAGCCCCGAAACAGGTCCGTCCCTAGTTTTCGATTAAAAAATAAAGTTATTGTTATTTGTTTTCTCATTTTATGCAACTTTACTAAATAAAAATAATACTTGAATTAAATAATTAGTGAATATATTATTTTGAAACAATAAAACTTTATGAAAGTGCATTCTTATATATAAAGGAAATCAAAGAGTAAATCAATCGTTAGTTTAGTATACAACCACAAATATTTTCAAACGAAAATTATTAAGAGATGAATTATTAATAAATACATTAAATTTGATCTGACTGGTTTGAGACTAAATATTTTTTGATTGAAATGGAAACCAAAATAGATTGAAATTCAATCCCTAAATATTGAATCAAATAAAATCATAGAAAAAAGTTATCGAAGTATATCCAATATTTATCCAACTAAATTACTCGATTCTAATCTCCAAAACGAAAAGAAAAAAAACACGTAATCTTAATTCACTCCACTCTAATTACCGAAAACCCTTTTTCATCCAGACGTGTCACGTTCTTGCTATTCCGCGCCTCGCGTTCTCTCAATTCTTCATTTTATTTATTTATTTATTTATTTTGAGGGGGTCAATTCTTCATTTTAGTTTTTCTTCTTGAAGTCGTAATCTTGAAATTCCTCGACCCCCATTTCACCATCGAAAGATTTCTTCTTGTGGATGTTTCGGAGTTGCCATTGTGATCTCAGGTTAGTTTCTTTTCTGTTTATGTGAGAGAGGCAGAGGGAGAGAGGAGTCCTTTCTTATATATATTCTTTCATGAAAATCGATTCTGTGTGTGTGTGTGTTTCTTTTCTGGACGCATGAGCTCATTTGTGTTCATGAACTCGTTTGTGCCCTTGTGGTACGAAATGATCTTCATGGGATTCAGACTTCGGAGGATGCGGTTTGTTTTGTGTGCACGTCAACTGTTCGATGAAATGACTAACTGGGTTTGCTCTTCTTTCATTTCCTTATGGTTGCTGCAGATTTTCATTCGAATAAAGATTCAAAAGCGGTGAGAAACTTTACAAATGGACTGGAGCATCGTAAGAAGACTTTGGGAGAAATGGGCATCAAACCATGTAGGATCTTCAGGTTGTTTTCTGTAAAAGTTTGCAACTTTTTTCCATTGGTTAATGTTCTTGATGATGCATGACAGTTTGTTAAAATTTTCAGGCCAACCTTTGAAGGCAGCTCTATTGATCAACTATGATCCCAACGGACCTTCTCGCTTAGTATCCACCATGTAAGCAACTGCTGCGTCATCCCTTTTTAGTTCATGCTATGGAGTTGTTGCTTTAGCTGAAAAAGTGTTGTCTATTTATTCTAGTGAGAGTTAACCTTGGCTTGTAGCTTTCGTGCAGTTATGTGTAGCTGCATGCTTATCTTTTCCTTACATCAAAATAGCAATTGCGTCTGCCCAATGTCGATGTTGGATTAACAGTTGTGTTACAATTTGCGTCTCAAATCTTGGATGCTGTTTTCAATAGTTGCCTTGGTAGCCTAAAACACGTATCTTAGCCTTGTTATGGCAATGCTTCCAAGAACACCAATTTTTAAGCTTGATCTTTTCGTGGCAGTGCAGAGCAAGAGGGCATAAATGCAGATCCGATTGAGATTAGTCAATTTATCAATTTTGTCAGGAGAAACAAACTTCAGACAGAGAGCTTTTTCATCGGCCCAAACCAATGTGAGTTCTAGCACCACAAAAGACTTGCATTGCATAGGAAATTATTGATAGTTTAACTATATGGCCTGGTATTTTCTTTGATGAATCTTCAAGTGATGTCTCTTAAGGGCAATACCTAAAGGTTGTAGTGGAAATACTAATGAGGTTGTAGTATTGGTATGTTTAATGCCGAGCTCAAAGACATTGATTGATTTGACTTTTAACAGATCTTGTAACCTCAATTCATGAGAGTTGGTTCTGTGCAAGGTGCATGAACTCTTTAAAGCAAGCTGGTGAAGGTTGTATAGTGATGCAAACATCGGCATTCCTCTTGGTTGGACTGTAAGCCCCGACTTCTTAGGCTATTCGCTATGCGATGTCAGATTGTATGGATTGATTTATGTGGTATACATATATGTGATTGGTGTTGCAGATACGATGGCTCAATTGGTTCAGCATCAAGTGCAATGATGGCTGTTGATCAATTTGCAGGGACACTAGCTCGAAGAAACTATTGACTTGGATGAAACATTGAGTAGAACAGAGCAGTTTTTGTATGAAACTTTAGTTGTTGAATTATTGGATTTGTATAAATACATGAAATACATCACTGTTTTGATAACTTTATCCATTAATAGTAATGTAGTAAGAAACAATACTTGAACAATCCCCATACCCAAAAGCAGAGTTTCTCTGCAGTTGGTCCACATGGTACATTATTTGTAGGCTTTCATAAATAATAGGGAAACACATCCTTCTTCTATATCTTCAATTATATATCAATCTTCAATTATATACCCTTGAAGAACTCCTCCTTGGGCACTATGTATCTATCCCTCGAAAACCCGGTTGTGACAAGTTTTGTCACAAGGGTAAGGGCAATCAATCTTCTGAAATGGACTTCTGTCATAGAACCAATCTCCAACTGATTTTGCTATTGTCTGCAAAATATATACATCATCAATGTCTGTAATTCTCCAAACATATAGAATTGAAAAAACGAGAGAGAGCAGAAAACAGTTAACCTTGCCATTCAGCAATGGGGAGTCGCTTCTAAGCCACGTTTCCTGCATTTCAGTTTGACAATGCGCGTAGCAAGAGTTGATGAAATACCCTCTCGATGCAGAGCTGCCAACTGCACTCAATGCATTGAGAAAATCTGTTCTGAAACCTGAAAAATACGCGAAATTCATTGCTCAAACTGCTGACATAAGAAAGGTTAAGTTGGATGAACTGGTTATAGGCATTAGCTAACCTTGCATGATCTGTAGCTGGCTTGTGGAGCACTTGTTTATATCCGTCTTGCAAGTGTGCCAAAGGCCGTGCGGATCAGCAACGCCTGGTGCCAAGATGTTCTTAATCTGTAGACGAGATAAAAGTCGGTCGAAAAAAATCTAACAGAATGTATGATATATAGTGGTGAAATCATTTCATATATATGTGATATTGCTGACCTGCCATGAATCATAGGCCGCATTTACAAAGAAAATAGGCGTCTGAATCCCTTGCACCATGTTTTGTGGGAAAAAACACTGGAAATCAAGAATAATCAACTTGAGATAAGTTGTGTAGATAGCAAGGAAAACCATTCAAGTTGTTAAAAATGCATCGAACCAGGCCAGGTTTCATTTTCGACGTGCATGACTGGGGCAAGTTCTTCGCTGATCCCTACACCCAAGTTAAGCCTAAAGATTAGACCAGAGAATGAACAGAAGCAGCCTGAGAATAAACCCAAATTCAGCATCGTACATGTGTTGTAACAACATCATTGTAGAAATCTTCAATATGCAGAGCTCCAGAAACATCTTTCCTGTTAGGGCGATAAACGACGCTCAATAAGCTGGGAAAAGAAATACAAGCTGTAGTTGTTTCCCTAGGCGTCATCAAAAGCTTACGTGTTGATGAAAAAGCCGGCATCTGCAAAGCATTTCACTTTGGTAGACGCGGGAACAAGAGTCTTGAATTTATCACAGTGAAGAATTGATGTCAATCCACCAGCTGAACATCCGGATAGAACAGCCTGCAAATAAATGACTCAAAATATAAACCCATAAAGCTCTCATTTTAATTGAACAGGCATTGGGAAGAATGAAAAACACATACATTTTGAGCATTGCTCATTCCTTTTGCTAATAGGTCCTCCACAATGGCAACAAAGACTCTTGCTCCTCTGTAGTAAAGACCAGTAGCCTGATCAAATTTGACAGATCAATTAGACTTCATTTCATGACTGTTATAGGATGATATGAGACGGTGATAGTCGAGTTTCACGCCTTACTGGATTAACTGCTTCTACATCACCGGTAAATGATGCACCATCACAGTATCTAACTTTGATTCGATTCCAGTTATAGAAATCTAGAATTCGACATTAGTACCAGTTAGTTCGTCAAAAAGATAATCAAGCTAAAGCATGACAAAAATGTGAAGCATTCTATACCAGGGTTAAACTTAGGCTTGTTGCTAAAAATCCCAGAAAAAGCAACCTGTTTAGCCATCAGCTTGGAGGAACCTAAACGGGTGCTTTTCCGGGCTAGGCAAGTCGTTGCGTTGTTGCACCATCCACCTCCCTATTTTCAACAATCGTAATCAAGAATCAGATTGTGAACTATCTTACATGGATTAAGATCATAGTCCATTTAATCACACAAAAATCGTCTTTAAGACTGTGGCATCAAACACAGAGTTAACTATGAAATTTCAATATCTTCTTCGCACATAATCTCATTCTTCATAACATCTAGTTAACTGATAATAATATCAAGAAAAAGGGATAGAAGAAGCTAGCTACCTACCTCGAAATGAATCAACCAATTGTTGATTCCTGCTCCAAATCCCTTGTCGAAATGGTATGCAGGTGGACTACCGTCCAAACAAACTGTCACAAAATACATACAGAGAAAACACAATCTATTGCTTACTTACAAGCATAAAATAGGATAAGAAATTTCAAATTTTGGTTTTTGGCATTATTTACCTGCTCCTTTAGCCACAGCACTCTGAACATAAGTGATGTCAACAAAGAAGCTTTCAGTTCTCACCAAAATCATCAAAGAAACAAGAATAAGCAGCCATTGATGCAATCTTCCCTTCATGTTTCTGTACCAAATAATAATAATAATTATTAAAGGAACAGAACGAATGAAGAAATATGAAGCTTCAGCATCAACAAATACAGAAGCAATGTGAAAAATGAAGCAGCAAATATTCCATCTTATAAAAGTGGTTGTCTAAATTGCAATCTATATGACTATGCGAATGCAATGAAGGTCTGAATATTTCCCCATAAAATATGATTTATTTCCTTTCTTGAAAACAAACTCCGTCACTTTTTCAGCCTCGTTTCTTTTTAACCAAATTTAATGCGTTAGTTCGCTTCAATCTGTATGGGTGAAAACCACATTTATCGACGAGTAGCCCAATATAATAATAAAAAAAGAAAATGAAAATGCTTAGAACGTACTGTATCGTGGAGAACTCAGTGAACTAACAAATCTCAGTTCAGATTCTGATCTTGAACTAAATAATCAAGCTCCGAAGTATACAGTAGAGGGGGAAAGATGAAATGGGAATATAGGTAAAAAAGAAAAAGCGAAAAGAAATAAATAATGGTTTAACTATAATAACAGCTTTTATAGATTCGGCTACCGACACTTATTCTTGTGTAAGAATTAAGAAATGGTTTCGGGGCTTTATAACGATTTGTTTTTTCGACTTGCCATGCTGTTTCTTGATGCATGTGTATATACACTCATCCGTTATCTATATATATATATATA
>AYJT01080210.1:0-13062 GCA_001278415.1 Ocimum tenuiflorum | reverse complement strand
CGTACAATGTAGTATAACATCTATGTTTAATAAAGGATCTGGAATGTGAATTTGGTTGAACCATCATGCTAGTTGGGATGAATAATAGATGTCATGAATAATAGAGGATCTCAAGCCCGAAAATGGAGCCACGGATTACTTAAACTAGACAAGCATTGTCATTGTGGATTTTATGTTACATTTTTGCTCTACAGCATGTTGCAACTCAAGTTTTTATTCATTTTTTATTTACTATTTATTATTTATTTGATTTTTTCGATTTATTTTAGTTTCAGTCATGGATACGTGTTATTAGATCCAACTAGGATGTATATATTATTTCTAATATAATATTTTTTAATTGGTCAATTGTTAAAATATTGAAAGAAATGCATATTATACCCTAGTTGGTTATAATAAATTCTAAGAATGTCTAAAAAAAACTAAAATAAAGTATGAAATTTGAAATTGAAAAGAAATATTAATAAAAAGTAATAAAAATTAGGATTCATAACTTACTTTCTTAATAAGACAAAAACCTTGTGTTAGACCGCCTAAATAATTTAGGCAGATTTAAATAACACATTCTCACAACTCAAATCCAAATGAATAGGGTCAGGTCGGGTTGAGGTAAATGAATAAGTTGATCCGTCTAAATTATTTAGACGGACTAATAAGAGACCTCCTATCCTGGTAAATATTAATATTGGTCCATTATATAATAATTGATTTTATTTTAATCTATTGACAAAATAATTTTTTCTGATCTGGTACAAGAGAAGTTGTTAGCAGTTCAATCCCAAAATATCGGGATATTAGTGCCAAAAATGTCAAAATATCATGAATGAGGAAGTCACCTGTTAGACCGTCTAAATGATTTAGGCGAGTTTGAGTTTAAAATTCAAAGTGGGTATGAATTTGGATTTAGGGTCCAAGGTGGATATGAATTTGGGTTGGTGGAAATGAATTATTTAAATCCGCTTAAATTGTTTAGGCGGTCTAACACAAGTTTTTGCAATCATGAATTGATTCATATGTGAAAACTCAATAATAATAAAAATATTGTATTATAATTTGCACGATTTCAAAAGGATAAAAACTTGTGTTAAACTGTCTAAATAAAAATGAATTAAGATAACCTACTTCCATGACATAAATCTCAATAAACACGATATGGTTGAATTAAATAAATATATTAACTCGTCTAAATTATTTAGGCATTTAGGCAATCTAACAAGGGATTTAATCTTTAAAAGTTACACGTGAACATTACAGAAGTTGGAAAATATAGAGTTAGATTATGAATCAACCATTTTTAGCTTGTCCCATAAATATTGATTATAGTTGAACTTATAAATTTCCTTTATTTTAGAACAAATATTATAAAACTGATAAATTTGAGCAAATTGTAATTTTGATCTCATCGGACATGGTCTCATTTCGTTTTGATCTCAAAAATTTACTTTTGTTCTCATACTTGTAATTTTTGTCCTATAATTATATTTTTTTGTTTCACCGATGAATTCTATGTCAAAATACTTTTGCACTTTAAAATCTAAAAACTATTTTACTATTTTTAATCCCAACTCTACAACAAAATAAGCCACATATAATATACAGTGAGCAAATCGACACATGATTCATATTAGTTATCCATTGATTTTGGGACCAAATTTGCAATTTTTCATTATTAAAAACTAAAAGTTTGGGGTATTTGGTTTAACTATCCGGAATCACTATGGGTATGAGTTTGATAGTCTAGGAAATGAGTATGAGTTTGAGTATTCCAATAATAAAGCTGTTTGGTTTATATCATGGGTTTGGGTATCATTTTCAATTGTGAAGTTTGGTTAGTCAAATGAGTATAGAAATATATTAAAAAATTAATTTATCTTTTCTTAATATTTTATCTGTATAATTTATGAGTTCAATAATTCATTAAATATCAATTTTATTATTTATTAAAATAATTTAAGATATAAAATATTATTGTAAAAATTAATTTGAATATTAGAATATATTATTTAAAAAAAATAAACAAAAATTAAATATCATTTAAAAAATAAAAATAAAAAATAACTATAAGTGACCTATAATGGAAAGTAAAATTATAAAGAAAATATATAAAAAACACAATTATAAATGAAATAATTAAAAATATAAAATTTAATTATTAGAAATGGAACAATAATTGTAATCATATTTTTAAAATAAATAAATAAATTATTAATTATCATATAAAAAATTATAAATAAGAAATCACATGAATATGTTAATTATAATTTAAAAAATAAAATTAATTATAAATGATTAGAAATTAAATTAAATCTAAAAAATTATAAAAACATAGAAACCTAATTATAATTTTTCAAAAATAATTATTTGATTATTTATAAATGTCCTTAAAAAAATTGTATAAATTACTATGAGAAAAAGACGTGAAATCTTAATTATAAGTTTTTTCAAAAAATAAATAAATTAATTAGTTAAACAATTATAAAGGACATAAAATAAAAAAAATAAAAAATAATTTAATGAATTAATTTAGGAATAAAACTCAAATTCAAACTAACTCATGGGTTTGGGTGATTACTAATTATTTGGGAATGATTTCAAAATTTTGAAATCCATATCCTTCAACCAAACACTCAATTTTGGAATGATACTATTATTTCATTCCATACCACTACCAAATACCCCTTAATTTATTGGATTCAGAATAAAATGAAACCGCGTCGTATGAGATCGAAAATACAATTTACTCTTTGAATTTGATAACGAGGCACAAAAACTAAAGTAGACTAGAGAAGTTCATGATTTCATCTCCTCTCCTCTCACACTGGTTTTAAAATTAAAATATCCCACCCCCGCCAAAGAGACAAATCAAGCCAGCCAGCAAAAGAAAAAGCAAATAAATAAAAAGTAAAAAAGAATCATTGTTTGCTAAGATAATGCTGCAATTAATCTTTCGTCTTTACCGTCGTTTCGTCCTACTAATCCTCGTACTCATCGCCATTTCCAACCATTATAAACATCGACTTAGTTCCCACCACCAAAAACTCCAAACAAAAATGCATACACATGATTTGATCTGATCCAAAAATCTACAAAAGAAAAAAGAAAAATAGATTAATCCATGGAGGCCTCATTGCGTAGGAGACGAAGCGGGTACGAGCCCTCGGACACGGAGACCGAACTGCATGAGAGCCCGAGGCGAGACGAGCAGAGCCGAAGCCGAAGCCCTCTGCCTAATGGAAGCCGAATGCAGATGGCGATGCTCGAAATGGATGCTCCGGTCGCCAGCCCGGCCCGAAGGAGACATAGCAAGTCTCCTTATAGACCTCGAAGCAACATAAGCCCTCTCTCACGGCGAACGTATTCAGATATTCGTTCGTCCGAACGGAGGAATGTTGGTAATAATTTGGACGGTAGTGGAAACCATTGTCCATTTTCTCAATCAGAGCGTAGGACTAATAATAATATCACGCCTGTGGAGAATGCTAGTTTGTACTCGATGTCGGAGCGTAGGAGATATATTTCCCCTTTAAAAACTCTAGGGGAAAATCATGGCTCGAATTACGATTTATCGAATCATGACTCCAGTCTCGGGAGGAGAGAGCGACTCAATTATAATAAAAGGGCCGTCTCTGCTCCTAGATCAAGGCTAAGAACCACAAGCCAAGAAGAGAGTAAATTTAACAAGCTGGGGCCCACCACTGGCCAGGGCATTAATGATGCCCTTGTCGTGGGCCCCACGGTTGGGGAAATCAATGAAATGGTAGCCAATGCTAACATTTCAAAGATGTCAAACGGCAACTTTGACAGCATTGACTCCATTTTCTTCTCTCGGGATTACAATGCCGCCTTCGCCCCTGCAAATCCCACGACGACCCTTCCGAAGCCACCAGGTTACAATGACAGGAACACAGGGGCTAATAACACATTGGCTTATGGGGGTTTCTTGAATCGAAATGCATTTACAAACTCGAGCTCTGTAGTGAGCAGGCAGAGTAGTAATATAAGCGATACGAGCGGGCGGACGAGTGGGAGCACCGCAAGATTCGTGGCTAGCCGGAGAAAGAGCCAGTCGGAAACAACGTGGTTTTTGTGCATCAAGAAAGGATCATGCAAGACATCTAATAAATCACCAGAAAAAGACAGGGCCTTCGACGAAGCTTCTTTCATCAGCAAGGCGGTCGTCGTCGAGAGCTTGAGGCCGCTCTGGGCCGATAAACATCAACCCGTTTCTCTTGTTGGATTCACTTGTCACAAGAGCGAAGCTCTGCAACTTCAACAACTCGTAAGTTTTAACGTTTAAAATACCCGAATTTACAAGCTATAGGTGAATTTGCAAAAATAATAAAAAACTATAAATATTTGTGACTAAATGTATAAAATATCTTAAACTATACAAATTTAGGATGAATTTTTTTTTTGGACAAAGGAGTGTACACTTTACTCGCGGAGTTTGCAAATTCGTGCATAGTTTACAAGCTAGTATTGCTCTATGTATTTATGTGTCTTTTTATTTTTATTTTTGGGGATTAACTAAAATATATATGTTGTTGATTTGTTGTTAGGCAACAAGTGAAATATTTCCACATATTCTGTTGAAAGGGCCACCAGGCACTGGTAAGAAGGCGTTGACAATGGCTCTTCTTCGTGAGATTTATGGTGATCCTGTTTGGAATGTATGTTTTTCTTTTTACACATCTATAATTAAAAAAACAAAACGTCAATTCGTATCTTCTACTACAATATCATGTTTCATCTTCAATTACGTTGATGCTTTCACTTCCTTGTAGCAGAAGAAAGAAAAGTTTTACATGTGTCATTCAGGTGTATTTTACAACGGTAGTTGAATCCGGTATTTTCTTTTATTTGATTTGCAGATATCTCATGACTTGCGTTACTTTCACATTCTGGTATGTCCCACTTTTTTACTTTTTATTTTTTATGCATTAAATTAGTATTGGCGAGTTCTAGATAAGTAGGAGGTAATCAACACAAGGCAATGCTCCAAGGGGAAAACTCTGTCCGTACTCGCATATGCGATATTAGATATATCACATCTGATGCAACACGTGTAAGTGGTAAGATGGGTTTTTCTTCTGCTGTGCAATTGGCACACCTTGTGGCGCATTTTATAAAGTTGAAAATCGCCATAATATAAAATGCGTGACTTCGTGAACCCGGGAATTCACCACAAATACAATACCTGCCAAGTGCACAACTGAGGATCCAAATCTTACGTACTTTTTGTTAAGGAATCAAGGGTTGTGTTGGTGGTGGACAGGAATCAAAGCCAATGCAAGTAGTTGTTCCAGTGAGCTCAAGTCCTCACCATGTGGAGCTCAATGTATACTCAGAGAAGAAAGCAGCTTATGCACTCACAGCTTTGGTCAAGCAAATTAGCACTGAATATGCAGTCACCCCTGAAATCAGTGTTGCCCCAACTAAGGCAGATTTCAAAGGTATCTATTTGTTTCTCTATTCATGTCATACTGATCGCTGACGAATGCAGAATTTGAGCGTCTTGAGGGTTCAGCTACTTAAAATATTAAAATTAAATACCCGTGTATAGATTGTATATTTGAAAAAAAAAAAAACAGCTTGACTTAGCCACTACTAAGACATAGGGTGTTAAGGAATTGAGCTACCAGTGAAATACTCGAATTTCAACTCGATAAAAGCTTGTACGAGCTCGATTATTGGAGCTCGTTAGTTAAATGAGTCAAACTTAAGATTAAAAATATTAGACTCGTGAACAAGATTGTTAACTATAATTAGTGTGAAATATGATGTTATTAATTTTATAAAATTTGTATTTTTGTACTTTCGTTAGAAAAGTATGTGATTAACTTTGTTAGTTCTAAGAAAAGAACAAATCTGAGTAAATATGATTATTTCTATGGTAAAAATAATTTGTTCTTTTCAAATAAAATTATGATCACTTAAATATAAATTAAATTTAGAAAGTTCATTACATTTGCTCACTTATATTCGTGAGCCTCACAGTATTCGATGATAGCTCAAGCTCGAGTAGTTAATAAATGAGTCAAATTTGAGCAAGACAGTACTTGGTTAGGTGAGACGTGATATCAAGTTGTCAATAGTAATTTCTTTTGAACTTCAACATTTACAAAAAATCATTCCTCGATAATCGGTTACGTAAACAATGTCGAGAATCTTAGAGATATTTCAAATCAACCATCCTGTTCGAGAAAAATAAAAATGTTTGGTGGTTGCAGTACTGGTTCTGTACGACGTGGATAAGGCCGCAGAGAACATACAACACCTCATAAAATGGATAATGGATTGCTACTCAGATTGCTGCAAGCTCATCCTCTGCTGTGAGGATGATGCCCACATTCTCGATTCTGTCAACACTCGCTGCAAACTCATCAATGTCGAAGCTTCCACGTCTCATCAAGTACTCAAATTGCAACTCCATTTGTCTCTATTTATTGCTTTTCAAATTTGCATGCATGCAATGTTAAACCCAACTATCACTCGAACTCATGACCTGTCGGACGTACGCTTTAACCACTCGGGGACTTTTACCTTTTTCGATGCAATGTGATGTATATGTGTTTCATTTTCTGTTGTTGGTTTGAATTTGATGGTGGATTTAGGTAATGGAGGTCCTCATCCAGATAGCAAAGAAGGAAGGCTTTGAACTGTCAAGAAGTTTTGCTGCCAAGATTGCCAACAAATCTAAGCAAAATTTGAGGAGAGCAATCATGGCACTTGAAGCATGCAAATTGCACAAGTGAGCTAACTAATAACTTCTAATATCCTACACACCTCTATATACAAGTAGTCATACAAGTTTTCAAGTGAGATAAAGATAGTTACATCGAATCCAGTATGATCGCATGTTCAGCGAAAATTGAGGTGACTCGTCGAATTACACGTCAACATTGAAAAACTTCATGTAGGGGTACATATGAGTTTTCAAACAAATATATTATATTGTAAATGCGTGTAATGCTACATGGACTTTTTTCAATGTTGACGTGTAATTCGACATGTCTAAAGAATACCAGTGAACATCGATTATTGCAATTCCGTTTCTTAGTTCAAGACCCCACTTAACTAATTGAAATATAATTAAAAAGTAGGCGGAATTTGTATCAGATGTCTAAAGAGTCAGACGGATCCAAATATGTGCGGGGAAATGGATTATTGGGTTTGATTGAACCATTGAACAAGGTAAAATGCTCTAATAGAAGACACATAAAATGTAATTAGATCAAACACGAATGCATGAGAGCTATGAACTTAAATTCCAATGATCGGATTATTTTAATGATTATAAATTCGTTCCACGAACGAAGAAGAAAACACGAATCAAATGTCGGTCCAACAAATAAAATTTATTAGTTTTTTCTCCATAGGTTTTGTTTACAATCTCAGTTCTTATGCATTACTTTGATTTTACTATTATTAATTAGATTCGATTTTTCCCGATTATAGCTTATAATTATTTTTAGCATTTATTTATTTATTTTTAATTTTTAGTTGATAATTGATTATTAGAGTTAAATATTTCAAAATATGGATTTGTAATTTTGTTATATTTTGCAGCTATCCTTTCGCTGAGGACCAGCATATCCCAGTAGGATGGGAAGAGGCTGTTGTAGAACTTGCCGCTGATATTTTGGCAGATCCATTCCCAAAGAGGTATGTAAAATATTTTAATGTATTTTTTTCTCTCTATAGACATGTTTTAGGAAAATTACATTTTAATCCCACAATGATTAAAGGGCAAAATATACAAATATGTTTCAAATTATTTGGTTTGTCTTAAATATATTTCAATCTTAGTATATTTTTAAACAAATATATAAACTATCTTAATTTTTGCAAATTTACAACGGGAGTAAAATTTTTATGATGAAAATTGAGGTGACTCGTCGAATTACACGTCAACATTGAAAAACTTCATGTAGGGTCATTTATGAGTTTTCAAACAAATATATTATATTGTAAATTGCAATCTTGTGTGTGATGCTACATGGACTTTTTTTAATGTTGACGTGTAATTCCACATGTCATATCAACTTTTGTCACTGAATTTTTGCTCCAGTCATAAATTTTCAACAACTAAAATAGTTTGAGCATTTATTTAGGAATACTCTTAATTTAGAATATATTTACATGCATAGCGAAAATAAAAAAGTATATAAAATTGTGGTTCAGATTCTCATTAAATGAGGATTTTTCATTTTTTTTTAAGTTGGATAATGAGTGACTAGAATTTGAATCCTAAACATCTTTTATTTGGAGGATCTCATTTATGGTCCAACTAAAAGCACAACAACCAGATCAAATGTGACATTATTTTTTTCAAATTGAATCCACATTTGCTACATCATTAAATTGTGGAGGAGATTTATGTTTACAGTCACATTATAAATTCATAATTCATAAAAATAATAATAATGCACATATCAATAATAGTCAATCTCAGGTTGTATCATAATTGAAGACAAACCGCATTCTCTTCCAATAGAAAGAGAACCTTGAAAGTCAAGAATTTTTAATGTGTTCGAAAATACCAAATCTAAAATCATAAAAAAAGAAAAATATAAAAACTTGTGTATGACTGCTTAAATGATTTAGACATGTCGAATTAAAATGACATACTTTCACGACCCAAATTCTAATAAATAGGACAGGGTTGAGTTAATGAATATATTAACTCATTTAAATCATTTATGCTTATTTAACAAGAGACCAAGGAAAAAAAAAACCTTAGGTAAATTTTGTAAATGCTTGTTTGCTTGGAGAATAGAAACAAACAATGAAATACCATTTTCCATTTATATATATGTATATATCTACAGGCTACATTGACCTTTTTCTTTTGTTACATCTAAATCTTGCAATTTAATTTGGTTAGATTATTTATTGTCCGAGGGAAGATTCAAAAGATTCTGGCCGATTTTGTCCATCCAAAACTAATTTTCTTGGTAAGTTATTAATTGAATTAATGATGATTTTACAACATATAATCACTTTGATTTTCTTAAGAAATACATATGTTAACAATTTTCTTTTTCCGCAGAAACTAGTTGAACAACTCCTTCGAGGAGTTGATGCGAGTTTGAAAAGGGAAATCTACTATTGGTACGCTTATTATGTAAGTGGCATTCTTCGGTTTGGTTTAAGTAAATCGGATCATCTATTACAAAATCGTGTTGCATTTTTTATTCCAAACGTTGACGAGCGCAAAAAAAAAACAATTCATTTTACAATTACAAGAGAAATGCCAGAATCGTAAATTCTCAATCTTTTCAATGATATATTACGGATCAGGATTCTCTGTTGTGCGTTTTCCACAACAGGGGAGTATTGTGCTGCATACAACAATATAAAGTTATGCATGGAACAATACAAACATATGTATATAATACACAAGCGTTTGTACTGCCGCATACAACACAATACTCCTACTGAGATAATATACACAACCGAAAATCCGGATCCTATGTTTGCACATGTAACTCATCTGTGAATGAAGCATGATTTTGGGAAGGAAGATATGCATTGTTATTTGGAACCATGAAAAAATATTTGAAAAAGTATATCATTCTAAATTTGCAGGATAAGAGACTCCCTAGTGGAACAAGTGCTTTACTCAAGTTAGAAGGTAAATACACCACACAAGAATCTACCTTCAATAATTATATTAAGCCAATAATAAGAGAATTGAATTTCCTTCACAAATAGTTGTTAGGCCACTGCTTGTTCACACTTGGGATATTTCTTTAATATTCTATGAGGTTAGAAGCATAGTTTTATAACCACCGTTTGTGTGAAATTTAATAATTAAATTAACGCATGTCACACAAAAACACGACTCCATAATGTGATATGTCTCTTCTGATAACGTTAAAAAAACTAATTTATTAAGGGTTATACACGTCAAAGTAGCTAGTGTGTATTCGAAAATCCATCTCCATAGTATGCTATAAACTAAATTCAACATTTAGAGCCGTGTTGAGTGAAGGTCTTCTATTAAATCGTCTAACAAATTAGATGGATTCTTTAAATTAAGCTCAACCATCATATTCATATATTTGGCCCTAACTGAAAAATCAAAAAGTCAAACCAACCCAATAGAAGGCAGCTCGGATTCCTTATTACACAATGATGTTACACATTGCGTTATATTATTTAGATTATCAACACATGTAATATTCAGTGAAGATCAATCATGTTGCTATAAAACAAAGACTTTATCATAATTAATCTTGCTTAATTGAACATATAAAAAATATGTACACTGTAATACAATATATAACAGCATTATGTGATATGGGTGATCCAAAGTGAATAGAAGGATCTAAAATCTTTCGAACTAACTAGACCGTATTATGGGATTTACTAATTCTAATTGATGAGTGAATTGACTTGGATGTTTCTAATGATGCAGAATTTGTGGCCAAGTTTATGAGCATATACAGGAAGAGTTCATCCAATCGATATTAATTCATACGAGGATGATACATGATCGAGTTTCGTCGACCAGCATCAACGACCCAACACATTTTTAACCTCCGTTACATGAAACATATCATTTGTAGTTCCGAAGAGCACTCAGGCGAATTTTGGTGGATTGAAATGATTTTGGTTGCTTCTAATTATGCGTAGTTTACAACTACTTATCATTTGAATATATCTCACTTGCGGGATAGGATGGCGAATTCGTGATATGCATGAATTTTTGTACAAAAGAAAAACATGCAAAATAATTACACATATATGTTATGTCTTGGAATATGTGATCTGCGTGGGCGTTGCACAAAAACTATATATATGTCTTAATGATCAACAATCACATATCTATAAAACTGCATTTAATTCGTAATGCTTATCGATTTTTACAAAAATAATTACTCATTTACAAAATTGCAATTCATCGAATGTTTTTACACTAAAAGGACGTACACATTCGAGGTCAAACGAACGAAATTAACATAATATGTTCAATCATACTTTGGAGGTCTTCCACAGTGTGAAGAGAAATTCAAATGAAACTTGGAGTCCTCGCTTTAGTGAGCCAATATTCTCTAGGATCTTTCTGTGATGCGATTCCTCCCAAAGGGATTTTGGATGAAGAAAAGAATAAATATTTTGGGAAGGAGAAAGAAAAAACGGTTCACATTAACAGTTTTTCAGAAAAATTTCAGAAACCCTAACAATAAAAAAAGAAAGAAGATTGTGGCCTTCAAAATTGGCCCTGTGCAACTGATCCCTTACAACCGGACCTGATCATGGGGTCAGGATGGTAGGTCGATAGACAATAGACGACACGGACAATGCGATGGAGGCAGTCAGTAGACGGCGAGATGGGGATTCACGGCATGTAAATGGCAAATTCAAGGGGCGGCAATCAACACTTGTTCCCAATAATAAAAGATGTGGGTGTTTGTTTATGCTAAAAGAAGAATAACTTTAGCCTTACTTATTACTTTTACATATTGCCTACAATAATAAAAAATATAGTTACAAACTCACGAGATCGGATTTGTTTCTACACTGAAAGTCTAATGTATTTGTCTATTTGAGAATACTCTATAATTAAAAAAATCTTGTGGGGTTGGGTACCCAATAGCTACCATCACAGTCCAAATATTCACCATACTTTGCATCTTTTCAACCTTCAATCTTGTGGGCCAAGCTAGCAATCACATTGATCAATTGTTGGTCCCGAATCATAGTAAATGGCTAAGTAACTAAATATATGATTTAATGAATGAATGTGAAAAATTAATCTTAGAGCTGAACTTGTACTGAGGCAAACAAGTTGAGAGTGGGAACTGATCTTATATATAAGAGGTTTTTAAGTTTTGACAGCTTATATAAGGTAGGTGAAGGACAACTGTCAAACAAACATAAACTTAGTTGTCAGTTGAATAAGAAATGTAAAAAATGAAAGCGATAAACTGACAGGAGATTTTAGAGAGGTTCGGAGTCTGTCAGCTAGATGTCCTCATAAATGAGTCAATTTTCTCCTAAAGCTGATAGTTTACTTCTTCTCAGATTTGGATCAATTTTCTCTCTAAACTGATGAATCTAGATCTTTAGAACTGAGTCTTCGACCTCAGTTCTGATCTTTTCAGAAATGCTTAACTGGGATAGTTCTGGATTATTTAAAATGATTTTAGCTTTAGTTCTTGTTCCCCCTTAATCTGATCTTCGGTCTTGAACTCTTGAACTCTTCGATCTCCTTCAGAACTCACTAATCTATTATAGAGTTCTGGACTATTACATGATTTACATTACATAACTGGATCAAATTAATCCTAACAAATCATCAAGGGTTTTCCGACATCAGTCAAAACTAACAATATTCCTAACATAAATCCCTATAATTTGAAATAAGAAATGAGTTTAATATGTTTAAATAATAAAATGAACTTACATGTGATGAAACTGTTACCTCATGCTTGTCACTCATGAACGTCCCAACCACAACCTTACCTACATCGCTTGACAGATTTGGTCAAGGGAATTGTCAGGCCCCGAGCCAAAGCAGGGAGTGAACGCAGGTGCACGAGGCGCAGACAAAGAGCAGCTCCTGTAAGACTTCTAAGTGAGCACGGGGACACGAATGAACCAACACATCAAAACGAGAGGGATTCTAAGACTACATTGGAATGAGATAGTATAGTCGAAAATAGCTTAAAGGATTTGATAGGTGCTTCTCATACCAACATGGTACATCAGCTTTTCTGACCCTCATTCCAAGAAAACTCGAAAGAGAAGCGTGCTTGATCTAGGGTAGAATTGGGATGGGTGATCTCTTGGAAGTTTCTCAGGATGAGTATGAGTTAGGACAAAACATCCTGAAAAAGACCTGTGTTGATTTGTGGGGCGAATTACCCTCTGCGACTATTTGGTTCAATTAGGCCCCCTCGATTTTTAAAATCAAAATACATTACCCCCTTCATTGAACTCCATTTGCATTCCGTTAACTTCTAAAAATTTTACAATTAAAGATATAGAAAGAAAAATTGGAATAAGATATAGAAAGAAAAATTAGAATAAGATATTCAAAGGAAGTGAACA